>JAJIBD010035342.1:0-37569 GCA_021461705.1 Cryptotis parvus
AGGCGCCAGTAATATTTTCATTTGACCCTATCACGTGCCAGTGTAGCCCAGCGGCATCTGGTTGTTTCAGGAATACAAAGAGCCTCAAACCGTTCATTCAGGGTCTTGACAAAGAAGTCCGACCATCTTGTAGGTGGGCAGTCACGTGATCTTTTGACATCCCGTGGGATCCAGTCGGTAGCGGCTCTAGTCCAGCAGTCGGCTCCAAATCGCATTGCATGTCCAGCCCATCTGATTTTCGATACCTTGGAAAACGAGACAGCATCCCTGACTCTGGAACAGCGACGGATGTGGAGCTCTGGATTCCTTCTTTCACTTGAGTGAGGCATGATATTCCAAGCATAGCTGTTTCGATTCCTCTTTGGGGAGACCAGAATAGCATTTTCTCATCCTGCTTTCATAGGGCCCAGGTCTCTGAGGCATATGTTAATGCAGGGAGAATGGTGGAGTTGAAGAGATGTGCCTGGAGCTGGAGGTTCTTTGTCTCTTTAGCTATTTCTTTGATGCTTTTGAAGGCATTCCATGCTGCTCTCTTCCTCCTGCGCAGCTCAGGTTTTAGGTCATTCATCATGTTGACTTCTCCACCTAGGTAAACATAACTGCTACATTCAGAGATGTTTGTTCCCTTGAGAGTGAATGGGGCCTCTGGAACTAGTTAATTTTTCATGATCATAATTTTTCTGAGTTTCAGCTGTAGACCTATCTTTCCACATTCTTAGTAGAAGTCAGCCAGCATTTGTGCCGCTTGGCTAATGTTTGGTGTTATTAGAACAATGTCATCAGTGAAGTGGAGGTGGTTTAATTGCCGACCATCTATCTTCACTCCCATTCCTTCCCATTCTAATTGTCACATGATGTTCTCGAAGGTGGCACTGAAGAGTTTTGGTGAAATGGTATCAACCTGCGGAACCCATATTTTGACATTAATAATAGTGAGGGAATAGTATTACATTGATGATCATCAATGTCATCAATGTGATACTATTACCTCACTATTATTATATATATTGCAAAGAAAAATATACATTACAGTTATGTTCTGATGGCTTCTTTGTGATAGTCAAATATAACATACTATGCCAGTAAAATAAAGTGTTTAAAATTGCTGATAATAATGAGAATAAGCAATTTCTGTTTAACTTGTTACACTAATTTTGCTGTTCTTAGTATATTAGGTTTAGAGAAGTTTACAAATATTGGATTTTTACACTATTTTTGCAACTCATTACTATATGGTACAAAAATGGTAATTATTTTGAAACTCTTAAATTTTCCATCTTATAAACATACTCCATGCACACCTATCAGATTCTGTGATAATATGATAACTCAACTCAAAGATGGAAATAGGTTTCCACTTGAATTATCTCATAGATTACTGTATTATTTGCTTGAGCAACATTTTAATATGGCCCAATTGGGATTTTTTATTATCCTCCCTAGCTCCATTCAGGCAGCACATGTAATCTGCTGGTAATATAACAATTGTAGAAATTAGTCAAAGTAGAGAGATTAGAAAAAATTGGTATTTTTTTCTGCAGGGTTTGCATATTCATATTACAAAATAGCAATCAAATTTGGTTTTGTTCGTTTATATGCCATTGGTTGTCTGTCATTAATTTAAGCATATTTACCATCTTCTCTGAGTATTTTTTATTAATAAAGGTTATAGAATAATCAATTCTCTATAACTCTCACAAGTATAAAGAATGCCTTATACATATATGATTTAAATGCTAGGAAACTAAACGCCACAGATAAAAGAATCTATACTTTCTGAGGCTGGAGAGGGAGGCAAATGCCTTGCATGCAGCCTTCCCTGGCTAGATCACTAACGCCATATATGGCCAGGACTGACTCTGAGCACAGAATCAGAAGTAAGCCCTGACCTCCAAAATAATCAAAAATAAAAAAACATTCTTTTATTCCCATGAGAAATCAAATCCTGAAAATGGAGACTATATTAATGTAATAATCCATCTTCAGAAGAAAAAAGTAGTTATATAATTTAATAGATAAATTAAGGTATATATATAGATGTGTGATTAAATTCAATCACTGTTGTCAATATTTTGTTATATATAACAATGAAACCTCTTTTTTAATGGGACTGTAAGAATAAATCCATTTGGTGGGATAAAAATCATGTGGTTATTGAGGAGCACTGGCATTTCTTACACATGGTAGTGATTGATAGTCTGGTCATACTGTCTGGCAGGAGACAAATGAAACCAGATTTACTCATATGAGACACTTACCCTATTATAACAACTATAAAAATTTAATAATTACATTAAAAAGGATTTATGTCCATGTAGCATCCCTTCCATGAATGAAAGATTGGAATTGGTGTGTGACCTTGGAATGCTCACTTCAGGTGATCATCTGGGTCTATAAATAGAAAGTATTTTGAGGACCTGGTGATATAGAGGTTGCCTCAAATGATAGATAGCCCTTTTGCATACAAAAAATGCTGTGAGAAACATTCTGAGAGATTAAAAATATTAAACATGAGATTGAGCCAGTGGATATCTATGGGAAAGATAAAAAGATCCCATATATATCTTGCTAGATGAGCACATGTTAGAGATCTTAAAACATTACAAATGAGTCATGACATGAATAAACACAGGATGGGACTTTGCATCCCTATGGTAAATGCTCAAAATAGTATAAAAAGGATTGGAGCAGAAGGTACTTTTGCAAGTTTAGACACTGAATCACATTTTCTTAAAGCAAGAAACACACTTTCTTTTGTCACACTAATGATTGAAGATAATTGGAATGATCTATCAGAATACTGTTTTCTAATGCTGGGAGATCTGAAATTACGAAGAACTGATTTACATACGTAAACAGGTGCATATGTTCACACAGAATATAAGAAGATGGCCAAGGAGGATCCTTTCCTTTTAGATTCCTCCTCCACTGATCTCGAGGAATGAGGATAAAGAGGTAGAATAGGATTCTGGTAAATCTGTGTACTTTTATTTCTCCACATTTAGCTTTTTTTTTTCCCTTTCTGAAACATAGGCTTAAGATCTTGCTATAAATGAAGGTTACAGTAACCCAATCGTTCCCCAGCCAGAATTCCTAAACACCATTTGGGGGTGAATTTTACCTTTATCTCATCAGTCATATATAACGTATAATGAATGCTGCCACATTAGCAAGTGGCTGGTACAGTTTCCAATGGAAGGCTGTAACTCTCTTTTAGGTAATCCCTTCCTAAATGAATAGTAGTAGATTGAAAATGCTGTGCTTATTTACACTAGTATTTTAGCTTCCAGTTCGGATCAACACAATGTTTCAAATCATTGTACCTCTAGAAGTAGAAAAAATTTGAATACAATAAAAGATAAATAAGAAAGAAATGGGTTCAGTGATGATAGCAATTCAACACTACATAATATTTCAAAAGATCAGAGAAATGACATCACAGATGTCAGTTCTATTCTATTCCAACCAAGGTGAAATTATGTTACTAATAATACTCTTGATATTTATTACCAAATTTATTTGGAAATTGAATATATATTAATAAGGAATGATAAACATGGAAATGATTCACTTAAATAATTCAGGATTTATATGAATGTCAATTTATTTGTGTATGAAATAGTTTGTCATAAGTTTGCAAAAAGATAGAGCAATAGATCAAGGACCAAGACATGGAAATGTATGGTCTGAATTTATAGTATGCATTTAATTTTAATTTAAATCCACTCCTAACCCTCAATAGCTTACTCTAATATTATTTGAATTTGTAATTCTGTAATTATATGACACATAAATCCTCCAACAAAATAGGTAGATGCTCAAACAAATATTATCATTTTACTGTGAGAAAGACTTGTTCGAAGCTAACAAGCTGGCCTGTACAATAAAATTATCTATGCATTAAATGTTCCTTGGAACAGGGTATATAGTTCAATCACTGAGCTTATTCATCACAAGTGAGACTTTCGTATTTGTTCCTGGCACTGAAAATAATAAAGAGAGGTATAGTTTTTATATTCTTATGTTCTAGAAAATAATATTGGTTTATCTTGGGTACTCACCCTTCTAGGCAATAACAGAAAACTTTAGACTTGGGATTAGCTCTGCAAGAAAGAATAATAAAGCGTTTAAGGTAATATGTTTGGTACATATTGTATCACTTGGTGTAAAGCAACTTATAGACTAGATCAGCCATAATCAGTCAATCCTGAATATCCATAGAACCTAGAAAAATCATCAAATGCCAAAGGTTAGATAAAAACAGTGTGGTTGAATACTGTGTTTTTATATATGAAATGTTTTTAAAGGACAACATAAATGGTTCATTTGGAACTTCTAAATTCCTCCTGTGCTGTTCTTTCCCTGGTAACTGTTGACATAATAGTCTCCGTTGAGTTCTATGAATTGCAGTAGGAAATTGTCAAACTAGAGCGTAATTTGGTTCACAAGCTTTTCTTCCCTGAAAACTTGTAGTTGGTATTAAAAGTGAATGAGTTTTTTTGCATTATGCCTTTCTAACTAATGGTTTGTCTGATCTCATCTGAACATATCATATAATGATATTATAGAGCTAATTAAAAATTCCGTTTCAAAATAAAATCTTTGAGCTCAGTAATGTATAAATATAGTGTCGGGACTATATAGAGAAGTGTAGGTTACTTTCCATGAGCATGTGTGTGACTCAGGTTCAGTCCCTGGCACAAGTATCTTACCCTGAGCCTCACCAAGGGTAACCTCTGAGCACAGGACCGGAATTAAGTCTGAGCACTGTGGGTGTAGCACACCCTGGCAAAATAAAGGAATGTATATATCTAGCTTTGTTGCTGAGGTTGCACATGAAAATTTCTAAAATATATATCCACAAAACCATGCTCCCTATAATTGAAAATATATTAATATATATTACTAAATTCTTAAAAATAACAAATAAATATGATTTGACAGTGAATGAAGAGGATGATGTCAAGTAAACCATTAGTGTTAATAGCAAATTCTGAAGAAGTAATTGTATACAAGTAAGACTTATGTAAAATATAAAGGAAATTTAATGAAAGTAAATTCAGTAAGATAATATACTAGCTTGAAAAACAATTCTTAAAGTAACAGATGATAAAAAAGGAACATCTGAAGGGTTAATTTGTTAGAATTACTGTTTTTGATATTGTTTGTGTCAGTCTACTAGATAAGGAACTAAATGTATGGTTATAAATAACAGTACTGTAATATATAATAAAAATATAAAATTTGGGGGCTAGAGCAATAGCCCAGTGGGTAGGGTATTTGCCTTGCATGCGGCTGACCGGGTTTGATCCCTAGCATCCCATATCGTCCCCTGAGCAATGGCAGCCAGTAATTCCTAAGTGCAGAGCCAGGAGTAAACCCAGAGCATTGCCAGGTGTGACACAAAAGCAATAAATAAACAAATAAACAAATGAATAAATAAATATATAGATAAATAAGTAAACAAATAAATAAATGAAAATTTCAAAAAAGTATAAAATTTGGGGAAATATGTGAAAGTGCTAAATATTTTTCTTAGCAAGTATGAGATGCAAAATTTTTCATATTTTTGTAGTTATGAAGATAATAAGGAAGTTAGATGCTTTTATTTTTTTTGCTTTTTTGGGTCATAACAAAAAATAACCCAGAGGAACCCAGAGGAGCCCCCCACACTCTGCTGGCAGCATTTTTAATGCTGGAATCATCCAGACTCCACAGCTCAACAGAGCTCCACCCAAGAGACTAAACCAATGTCAAGCCTGGCTCACCAGAGACCCATACAGAGGAAAGTATTTTAAGCCCAGGCATGCTTGAAACATAGACACAGATACACCAGGCAGAGCTGCTACAATCTCTCCCCATTGTACCTTGCAGCTGCATGATTTATCTGTAAATTACCAAAAATATTCTACCCACCCCTCTCAGAGAGCCCAGCAAGCTACCGCCCGCACGGCAGAGACTGGCAAGCTGTCACGACACTTATTCGATATGCCCAAACCAGTAATAACAACATTTATTTCTCTGACCCTAAAAGAGCCCAAAATACAGCAACACTAAGAAGGACCAGCAAGAAGAGGCTGATAAAATCTCAGGGCCAAACTAGACTACCAAAACGAAGAACTAAAATGACTATCTGTAATTTCAATGTACATAAGCTGACTCTGGAAGCATATATCCAGGACCTGATGGTGAAAGTGCAAAAAGTCAAGTACAACATCATTGGTCTGACAGACTCAAGAAGGCAATGAAGCAGGAATGTCCCATCGGGTCAGAGGCACAGAGATGAGACTCCAGGCACAAGACGTATTTCCATTAAATTTTTAATAATCACCAGCCAGAGGGGCAGCAGCTCTCATCTTGGTGGCTAACTGGCCACAGCTGACTGACCGCAGCTAACTGACCAGAGCTGACTGACCTCAGCTAATTGACGAGAGCTGACTGACCCTCAAAAAAGACCCCAACTTCCTTATATGCTAACACAGCAAAGGGCCGTAAAACTTAGAGTTAAGTTTACATAATTGACACTGCAAGGACATTTTACATTTTTTACCATAGGATTTATGGTGATAGGGAGGAGACACTCAGGAGCCAGAAACCTGTGGGAGTTGCTATCTCAGTGAGGTGAGATAAGCAAAGAATGCAACAGTTTGTTAACTTAGCCTTCCTAAATTGCCCCAGAAGACAGGTCTTGTTCATAAGACTCCATCTAGGGCTAATTAGAGCCAACAAGGGAATGTGCAGAGAAATGACCTAGGATAGCCTTGTCTGTGTACCTGCAACTTGATTAACAGTCTCACTAGGGAATTCTACATACTAACTCTATTGGGGAGACAGTCTGCCAGAGCCCCATGTATCTGTTAACAGGAGTATACATCAGACCTTCCTTTGCATATCCTTAGATCTACTTACTGCTACAAGGAGACAATCACTCATGCCCTCTTAGACACCAGAGAACTGTACCTTGGAAAATGTGATGAAAGAGGCGTTGGTGTCGGTGTCCACAGGAACTCAAACCTAGCCATGATTCATTTGATTGCCTAACAAACTGGATAGGACAATTACACTTGAAGAGATGTGGCCCAATGCTGGCAGTTTCTATCTTCATTGTCTACACAACAGCATCCACATACAGGGAAGAAGAAATTGAGAAATTCTACATGGAACTGGAGGAGTTCTATAAAGATTAGCACACCTTCTACAAAATCATAGTCAGTGATTTTAATATCAAGAAAGGACTGAGAAGATCGGCCAAAGAACTCTATATTGGGACCCATGGCCTAGAATGGGAAGAACAGGGTGAGAGACTATCTGAGTTCATCATGTCCGCCAAGACCGTTCATGGTAACTCACAGTTCCAGAAGGCTGAATCAAAACGTTGGGCATGGGAATCTCCTGGTGGACAGTTCCACAATGAAATTGACTACATCATCTTCAATCGAAGGTTTTGCTTGACTGATGTCGCCATCATCCCAAAATTCCAAACAGGATCGGACCATCTCCTTCATGCAAAATTATACTTCATGGAATGGGGAGAAAAGGCTGCAGAATTTAGAAAGAGAACTCCCAGGATGACTACCAACTGGGAACCCTTTGGCATCATTGTGGCAACATGGAAAGATGCCATCAATGATAACATCCGTGAAGAATTTAACCAACTGGTTCAGCAACTCCATAATTGTGTGAAGAACACCAAGATAGAAAGCCAACAAAGGATGCCTGTCTTCAAAAATACTCGAGCTCATTCACCAAAATGGAAAGACAAAAGCCTCAGGCAGCCATATGCTAACGTCCAAGCTTCCAAAGCAGTGCAGAAGGTATAAATGAAGACCTCAAAGAGAGAAGAGCATCAATAATGGCTGATGCAGCAGAAGCTAGGAAAAGCATTTTCAATGCCTGTCTGTCGTTTGCCAACTATAAGACCAAGATGACTGTCTTCCGACATCCTGATGGATCTATCACATCTTCCAGAAAGGCAATGGAGAAGATTATCGATGACTTCTACTCAGATCTCTTTGATAGCCACGTCTACCTGTCCACATACCAAATTTAGCAATATGGATATGTAATTCTCAACGTTCTCCCTTCTGAATTCCTACATGCCATTTTGCCATAAAGAAGCAAACAGCACCTAGCCCAGACAAAGTTGGACCCGAACACCTGAAGAATCTGTTGTCAGTACTAAACAATACACTGGTGAAGCTCTTCATATGCTACCTGTCTGAATGCAAGATTCCCTCCCAATGGAAAGCCAGCAGAGCAGTTCTACTGTTCAAGAAGGGAGACATCTACACTATTGGCAATTATCTCCCTCATCTGCCTGTTATCCATCATCTACAAGCTGTTAACTTGCGTCATACAGATCAGCATTGGCAGAACATTAGATGAAGTAAAACCATGTGAGCAAGCTGGCTTCCAAAAAGGATTCAGCACAATCGACCGTATCCACATGGTAACCAAGCTCATTGAGGTTTTCTAGGGAGTTCAAGATGCTGCTCTGTCTCACATTCAGTGATTTATAGAAAGTCTTTGATTCTGTTGAGACTGAAGCGGTCATCGGAGCCCTAGCCAAATAGAGCATTCAAGTTCAATACATCAAGATCCTACATGAGTTGTATTACAGATTCAAACCAGGATCTCACTGTTACAAGAAAGTGATCATTAATGTCATAGAGGGGGTTCAACAGGGTGGTACCATTTCAACAAAACTCATCAGTGTCACCCTAGAGAACATCATGCAACAATTAGAATGAGGAAGAAATGGTAGTGTAGATAGATAGTCGGTGATTAGACCACCTCTGCTTCACTGATGACATCATTTTAATAACACCAAACATTAGCCAAGGGGCACAAATGCTAACTGACTTAGACCGAGAATGTGGAAAGAGAGGTCTACAGCTGAATCTCAACAAAACAATGTTCATGAAAAAAATGACCTACTTCCAGATGCTTCATTCACTCTCAATGGAACAAACATCTCTTGATGAAGAGTTAAGTGTACCAGATTGAGAACTCAACATGAGGAATGAACTAAAACCTGAGCTGCACAGGAGAAAGAGAGCAGCATGGAATGCCGACAAGAGAATCAAAGAAACAGCTAAAAGGACAAAGAACCTCAGACTCTGGGCACATCTGTTCGACTCCACCCTTCTCCCTGCATTAACTTATGCCTCAGAGACCTGGGCCCTACGAGAAGCAGGATGAGAACGCTATTCTCATCTCCCAAAAGAGAATAGCATCCCCAAAGAGGAATCAAAAGAATGCTTGGAATATCATGCTTCAATCAAGTGAGAGAAGGAATCCGGAGTTCTGACAGCCATCTACGATCCAGAGTCAGGGATGCTGTCTCATTTGCTAAGGCGTGGAAAACCAGATGGGCTGGACATGTAATGCGATTTGGATATGACCACTGGACTAGATTCATTACCAACTGGATCCCACGGGACGTCAAAAGATCACATGGTTGCCCAACTACAAGATGGTCAGACTACTTCATCAAGACCCTGAATGAACGGTTTGAGGCTCTTCATATTTCTGGAGCAAGCAGATGCCATTAGGCTACACTGCCACATGACAGGGACAAATGAAACGTTACAGGTGCCTGCTCGAGCAAATCGATGAATAGCAGGATGTCAAGAGATCATGTGATCAAGTTGGTCACACCTGGCGATGCTCAGGGGTTACTTCTGGCTCTTTGCTGAGGAATTACTCCTGGCTGGCCATGTTCGGGGGACCATGTTGGATTCGGAATGAACCTGTGTCAGTCACATGCATGGCAAATGCCCTACCTGCTGTACTAATGCTCTGTCCCCAAAATTAAATGTTGTTACGATATTCCTTATATAAATATAGTTTAAGATTTTTGTAAAAGAAAAATTTTGAAAACAGATGTAAGTGTCGAATCTTTCTTCATTACTATATCTTAGATAACTAGCTTTCTTAATACATTGCTTGAATTCTTGAGTTCAAATTTTCTCACAGTCATAGAATACAGCAGATCTAGAAATCAGTTTATTATATAGTGAGACAGGAATATATTTCATGCATTTCTGTAATTGACATTTAAGGATCTGGTTTCTTATTATTTTCCTAGGAAATCTTTAAGGGGATATCATGTTTGATGTCATTTTTAAATTTTCATACATACAGTAAAGCAGCACATTGTAAATATTAGAACAAACCTGTTTTCTTGAATTGTTATTATTAGGAAATTTTTTAAATTTAATTTTTTCGAATTCTAACCAAAGAAATAGCATCCTGTTCAAATATTTTCACCCCTTTTCAACAAATATTACTTTCCTATTTGATTCTTTTTACTAGTTCCGCAACTTTTCAGATAAAATAGTTTATAACTAGAATTTTGAAACACAATCTGTCAGTTGAAATTATCCAATTAAAGTAATAAAGACACTGCTAGGTTTGATTCATTTTGACTTAAGGGGAAATGGAGTTGAAAGAGGGAAAAGAAATACAGCTTGAAAATGAATTTGGCTCTCGAAAGCACAATTTCCCAGCCAAATTGAGAGAATCTTGCTTGACATCAAGGTCAGATCAAGCTCTAAACTTGATTTCATTCAAATTGATTTGATTTGAACCTAAAAGTTCAGCTGAGTTCTACCTGATAGAGACTTTTAGATTAATGTCATTTAGCACAATATACTGTGTGAAATTGAATGTGGAAACTATCATGCAATCATTTAAGAAATAAACTTAAATGTGAAAGATTATTTTGCACAGAGTTAAAGGCAATGCCTTGAATATTTTCAACAATATTATTGCTAGATATTACAAATTACCTAACTTACACATTATATATAATATCTACTTTTTCTCTGTGAATCCTAGTACACACACACATACACACACAGTGGGAAAGAAGAACTGCAAACATCTGAGGGATACCAATGTTTAATAAGTTTACAGAAGCAAATGATAATTCACAGACATGAGACTTTCAACTTTAAAATCCATGAAGTTAAGTGATATAAAGACACCATTCTTTGTTCCATATTAGGGCCAATAGTCCTTATCAGAGATCCAAGTGACAATAAACTATCAATATGTCTACAATATTGTAGAATTAGAACTGTACCTTCTGGATGATAAACATATACTACAGAATTAGACCCTGGTATGCACACACACACACACACACACACACATGAGGCAATTGATCAATATTTTTAAAAAAGAAAACTCATTACTTCTTTTTTTTTCCTTTTTTTATTATTATTTTTTTATTATACCACAGTGAAACATACAATTACAAAGGTGTTCATAATTGGTTCTTGGTAGTATAGTATACCAGCACCCATCCCTCCACCAGTGCCCCATTTCCACCACCAATGTACCCCACCCCCTCCTGCCCACCCCCATGCTGCCTTAATAGCAGGTACCCCAGTTTCCTCTCTTTCTCTCTCTGTCTCTCTCTCTGTCTCTGCATCTCTCTCCCTCTTATTTTACACATTGTGGCTAGCCCTGCAGGTATTTAGAGTTTATCACTTAAGTCTCTTTGTGTATATTCAATGGTGAGTTTTAATCTGCCATTACCATTTCCCACATTTAGTAAAACACTGGTATCTATTTATATCCTATTAATGAATGCACTCATTCTATATCTGTCCTTTTCCTTCTGACTAATTTCACTCAGCATGATAGTCTCCATGTCCATCCATTTGTAAGTAAATTTCATAATTTCATCTTTTCTGACAGCTGCATAGTATTCCATAGTGTAGATGAACCACAGTTTCTTTAGCCAGTCCTCTGTTCTCGGGCATTTAGGTTGTTTCCAGATTCTAGCTATAGTGAATAGCGCAGAGATGAATAAACAAGTACAGATAGTGTTTCTGCTATGTGTTTTTCGGTCTCTCGGGTATATTCCCAGGAGTGCTATTGCTGGATCAAATGGGAGCTCAATATCTAGTTTTCGGAGGAATGCCCATATTGTTTTCCAAAAAGGGCTGGACCAGTCGGCACTCCCATCAACAGTGGATCAGAGTCCCTTTTTCCCCACATCCACGCCAGCACTGGTTGTTCTTACTGTTTTGGATGTGTGCCAGTCTCTGTGGTGTGAGATGGTACCTCATTGTTGTTTTGATTTGCATCTCCCTGATAATTAAAGATGAAGAACACTTTTTCATATGCCTTTTGGCCATTCGAATTTCTTCTTTTTTGGAAGCTTCTGTTCATTTATTCTCCCCATTTTTTGATGGGGTTGGCTGTTTTTTTCTTGTGGAGTGCTACCAGTGCCTGATATATCCTGGATATTAACCCCTTGTCAGATGGTTATTGGGTGAATATCCTTTCCCACTCTGTGGATTGTCTTTGTATCTTGGTCACCATTTCTTTTGAGGTGCAGAAGCTTTTTAGTTTTATATAATCCCATTTGTTTATCTTTGCTTCCATTTGCTTGGTCAGTGGTGTGTCATCTTTAAAGATACTTTTCGTTTCGATGTCGTAGAGCGTTTCTCCTATGTTTTCTTCGATGTACCTTATAGATTCATGTCTGATGTTGAGATCTAGAATCCATTTTGATCTGACTTTTGTGCATGGCGTTAGAAGGAGGTCTAAGTTCATTTTTTTACATGTAGCTGCCCAGTTTTCCCAGCACCATTTGTTGAAGAGGCTTTCTTTGTTCCACTTAATATTGTTTGCTCCTTTATCAAAGATTAAGTGGTTGTATATTTGAGAATGTGTTTCAGGATACTTAGTTCTATTCCATAGGTCTACAGGTCTGTCTCTATACCAATACCACACTGTCTTAATTACAACTGCTCTGTAATAGAGCTTGAGGTTGGGGAAAGTGATACCTCCCATCTTCTTTTTCCCAAGGATTGCTTTAGCTATTCGTGTAGTTTTATTATTCCATACAAATTTCAGGAGTGTTTATTCAATTTCTTTGAAGAACATCATGGGTATCTTTATAGGGACCACATTTAATCTGTATAAAGCTCTAGGGAGTATTACCATTTTGATAATGTTAATCCTTCCGATCCATGAGCAGGGAATATGTCTCCATTTCCTCAGGTCTTCTTTTATTTCCTGAAGTAATGTTTTGTAGTAGAAAACTCATTACTTCTTAAAAAGGAAAATTGGTCCCATAGGACACTGCTACTCCAGGCTCTTGAAGAGTTAAAATTCTAAAAAGGAACTATCCAAGAATAACAAGTTAAATGTGAAGTTCAGTATTTTCTTGCTTTAGCTGGAAAGATTTAAAAAAAAGTTTATTATAAAAAGCCACCTGAGAGGCCAGTGAGGTAGCACACAGGTCAGAAGCGCTTGCTTTGCTGGAGCCAGACACAGTTCAATCAATCGGACTCTTTGAGCAGTGTAGGAAGTAGTCCCAAAGGTCCTTGATTTTGACTGTGGTTGTCCTGGTATCCCTGGGACTGCAGAGCCAGAGCAGCATTGTTCACTTAGGTCCTAGCAATGACTGCTCTTGCTCAATTGGCTAACTATTGTGGGAAGTCAACCTCTGGGCTTCCTAAATGCCACTTGGGAGCACCTTCTCACATCCTTCCACTCCTCATAAACTGAAATCTTGATCACTTGATCACTTAACATCCCGTTATTCATCGATTTGCTCAAGCGGGCACCGGTAGCAACTGAAGACATCTCATAAAAAAAACACATTATCATAGACAATGACATTACAATCTTAAAGCTCTCATATAAGGCAGTAGTTGGAATGGATAATAGTTGTTGCAGGTAATGCTTATAATCAAAGAGTTGGAAAATTAATGAGCAAATAATTATTTTATTTAAAAATAGACATACACACTAAACAGTTTTAAGATTTTTACAAGAGCAGGCTCTGAAATGCAGACTGAATTTTAACTCTAATATTGTTCTCACTAAACACTTGTACTTAAATTTTTGATTAATTTAAAGAGCTATTAAATGGTGATCCTTGCGTCTCCAGGACCCAATCAGTCCCAGGGAACAGCCGGAACTTACATCAACAGGAACTGATGCAAATGGCCTTGGTTCCACCCTGGACCCCATGGGCCCCTGCACTTCTGGAAATGTCCGCAACCTCCCCCACAGGTGTGTGTGTGATCCTTGAGTCTCTGCGGACCCAATCAGCCCCAGGGAACAGCCAGAACTTCCATCAACGGGAACCGATGCAAACGGCCTTGGTTCCACCCCGGACTCCTTGGGCTCTGCATTTCCGGGAACATCTGCAACCTCCCCACAGGGTGTGTGTGTGTGTGTGTGTGTGATCCTTAGGTCTCCGCAGACCCAATCAGCCCCAGGGAACAGGCCAGAACCCTGGACCCACATCCCAAAACTCTATCTATCTATCTTGCATGAGATACCAGTGAACTTTTGTTCCTAGACTCCTTGCCACCCAACCAAACTCTGCAAACAGCCCAGACACCTAATAACTGTACTATCTAGTCACCCAAGAACTCACATTTGCATCCTACAATAGACATAATGGTAACACAACACAAAATTCCATCAAACACTGTGAGTGAAATCATTAGTCCAGGTGAGCCAAACAATACCGATGAGTTGTATAACCTCTCTGATAAGGAATTTTGGAAAGAATTGTTAAGGATGCATAAGGAACTCAAAGAAGCAATGGAATGCAAAAATCAATAAAATACAAGAGTACATCAGATTTAAAATGAGGAAAATGCAAATGGAAAATGCAAATGGAAAATGCAAATGGAAATGGAGATATTAAAAATGAGGTAAATGAGGAGGGGAGGGGGAGGGGAAAAATGACGTAAATGAAATGAAAAACACAGTGGAAGGCCACCATAGCAGAATAACAGCTACTGAAGAAAGAATTAGTGATCTCGAAGATGAGTTCCAAAGCTTCTCTACACAACACCAGAAGATAGAAAAAAGACTCACAGTTACCAAAAAACAACAAGAGATAATCGGGATGAAGCAAGAAGAAACAATATATGGATCATTGGGGTCCCAGAAGGGCAAGAAGAAAACCATGATGAAGAAGAAATTGTCAAAGCTATAATTGCTGAGAAGTTCCCGAACTAAAGAAAGCTTGCCTCAAGATCCAGGGAGGCCCGTAGGATACCAGCTAAAAGAAACCCCAACAAGAATACTCCAAGACACACCTTAATTAGAATGACAAAAACTATAGATAGAGATAGAATACTGAAAGCAGCAAGATCAAAGAAGGAAATCACATACAAAGGAACATCCCTAAGATTTACAGCAGACTTCTCTGATGAAACACTCCGAGCCCAAAACAATGGTGGGATATTGTGAAAAGACTCAATGAACTGCAGGCCTCACCAAGAATTCTTTACCCGGCCAGACTCACATTCAGATATGAAGGAAAGATACACAGCTTCATGGATAAGCAACAACTCAGGAACTTCATGGACTCAAAACCAACTTTAAAAGAAGGACTGAAGGGTCTACTGTAATCGACCAAACCCAAAAGCACAACAAGCACAAACAGAAAGATGGCACAAAACCCGATAACAATAATCTCTCTCAATGTCAATGGTCTAAATGCACCAATTAAGAGACACAGAGTGACAAAATGGATTAAAAAATTTGAACCCAACATTTTGCTGTCTACAAGAAACACATCTGAATAATCAGAACAAACACAGACTCAAATTCAAAGGTTGGAAGACCATTCTCCACGCAAACAACTCCTCCAAAAAGGCTGATGTGGCCCTATTAGTATCAGATAATAAAGACTTCAGGCTGAAAAAGGTTAGAAGGGACAATGAAGGCCATTTCTTATTAATTAAGGGGTATGTACACCAGGGAAGAAATTACACTACTAAACATATATGCACCCAACGAGGGGCCAGCAAAATACATAAAACAACTGCTAAGAGACCTCAAAGAAGACATTAACAGTAACACAATAATAGTTGGAGACTTCCAACACTGCTCTATCAACTATGGATAGAACAACAAGACTGAAACTCACCAAGGAAATATTGGCCCTGGAGGAAGAAATGGAAGAAAGAGAGCTAGTGGATATATACAGGGCTTTCCATGCCAAAAAAAGCTGAATACACATTTTTCTCTAGTGCACATGGAACATTCTCCAAGATAGACCACATGCTGAGCCACAAAGCATACCTCAATAAAATAAAAAAGATAGAAATTGTGTCAGCTATCTTTTCAGACCATGATGCACTGAAAATGGAAGTTAACCATACACAGAAACAGGGAGTCAAACCAAACACCTGGAAACTGAACAGCTCACTCCTGAACAACAAATGGGTCATAGAAGAAATCAAACAGAAAATCCAAAGATTTCTGGAAACAAATGAAAATGAAGACACCAACTATAAGAACATGTGGGGCACAGCAAAAGCCGTGTTAAGAGGGAAGTTTATAGCTCTGCAAGCATTCATCAGGAAACAAGAAAGGGCCCACATAAATAACCTGACTACAGAGCTGAAGACATTAGAAAAAGACCAACAAAAGGAGCCCAACCCAGGCAGAAAAAAAGGAAATAATAAAACTTAGAGAGGAAATCAATGAGTTGGAAACCAAAAAAAAAATCCAAAAGATTAATGAAACCAAGAGCTGGTTCTTTGAAAAAAAATAAACAAGATTGACAAACCATTGGCAAGACTTGTAAGGACAGGGAAAGAGAGAACCCAAATAAACAGAATCAGAAATAAAAAGGGTGACATCACAACAGAAACCACAGAAATCCAAAAGATCATCAGAGATTACTTTGAGAGCCTGTATGCCGTGAAACACGAGAATCTAGAAGAAATGGATAAATTCCTGAAGTCCTATAACCTCCCACGGCTGAAACAAGAAGACCTCCAATACCTGAATAAGCCTATCACCATTGAGGAAAGTGAAACAATAATTAAAAGTCTGCCCAAACACAAAAGCCCAGGTCCAGACGGATTCACTAGTGAACTCTACCAAACCTTTAAGGAGGACCAACTGCCAGTCCTTTTCAAGCTCTTCCAGGAAATAGAAGAAACAGAAACACTCCCAAACAGCTTCTACGAGGCACATATCACCCTGATACCCAAAGCAGGGAGAGACAACACAAAGAAAGAAAACTACAGACCAATATCCCTGATGAACACGGATGCTAAGACCTTCAACAAAATACTAGCAAACAGAATCCAAAGACTCATCAAGAAGATTATGCATCATGACCAAGTAGGATTCATCCCGGGAATGCAAGGATGGTTCAACATTCGCAAGTCAATCAACATAATACATCATATCAATAAGAGAGAAAAAATAAAAACCATATGATCCTATCAATAGATGCAGAGAAAACATTTGACAAGATCCAGCACCCGTTCATGATTAAAACCCTCCAGAAAATGGGAATTGAAGGGACTTTCCTCAAGATAGTTACAGCCATCTACCAAAAGCCCACAGCGAGCATCATTCTAAATGGGGAAAAATTGAAAGCCTTCCCCTGAGATCAGGGACAAGACAAGGTTGCCCACTCTCACCTCTTTTATTCAATATAGTACTGGAAGTACTTGCCATAGCAATCAGAGAAGAAAAGGACATCAAGGGCATCCAGATAGGCAAGGAAGAAGTCAAGTTATCATTATTTGCAGATGACATGATATTATACCTAGAAAACCCTAAACTCTCTACCAAAAAACTCCTAGAAACTATAGACACATATAGTAGAGTGGCAGGATACAAAATCAACACCCAAAAGTCGGTGGCTTTCCTATATACAAATAACGAAAGAGAAGAAAGGGATATTAAGGAAACGATTCCATTCACTATTGTGCCACAGAAAATCAAATACCTAGGAATCAACTTACCCAAGTGTGTAAAGGACCTGTACAAAGAAAACTACAAGACATTGCTCCAAGAGATAAAAGAGGACACAAGGAAATGGAAACATATTCCCTGCTCATGGATGGGGAGAATCAACATTGTCAAAATGGTAATACTCCCTAGAGCTCTGTACAGATTCAATGCAGTCCCTATAAGGATACCCATGACATTCATCAAAGAAATTAACCAAACACTCCTGAAATTTGTATGGAACAATAAACCCCCAAGGATAGCTAAAGCAATCCTCGGGAAAAAGAAGATGGGAGGCATCACCTTTCCCAACTTCAAACTGTACTAAAAGGCAGTAGTAATGAAAACATTGTGGTATTGGAATAAAAACAGACCTGTGGACCTATGGAATAGAATTGAGTATCCTGACACCCAACCTCAAACACATGACCATTTAATATTTGATAAAGGTGCAAAGAGTCCAAAATGGAGTAAGGAAAGCCTCTTCAACAAGTGGTATTGGGAAAACTGGGCAGCGACATGTAAAAAAATGAATTTGGACCTGTGTCTAACACCATGCACAAAAATCAGATCAAAATGGATTAAAGATCTCAATATCAGACTTGAATCCATAAAAGTACATTGAAGAAAATATAGGAAAAACCCTCCACGACATTGAAGCTAAAGGCATCTTCAAAGGTGAAACATCACTAACAAAGCAACTAGAAGAAAAGATAAACATATGGGACTACATGAAACTAAAAAGCTTCTGCACCTCAAGAGAAACAGTGACTAAGATACAAAGGCAGTCCACAGAATGGGAAAGAATATTCACCCAATTCCCATCTGATAAGGGTTTTAATATCCAGGATATATCAGGCACTGGTAGAACTTTACAGAAAGAAAACAAACAACCCCATCAAAATATAGGGAGAAGAAATGCACAGAAACTTCAACAAGGAAAAAATTCAAATGGCCAAAAAACATATGAAAAAAATGCTCAACATCACTAATCATCAGAGAGATGCAAATCAAAAACAATGATGAGATATCGTTTTACACCACAGAGACTGGCACATATTCAAAAGAGCAAGAACAACAAGTGCTGGCATGGATGTGGGGAAAAGGGAACACTCATCCATTGTTGGTGGGAATGCCGGCTGGTACAGCCTTTCTGGAAAACAATATGGACATTCCTCCAAAGACTAGAAATTGAACTCCCATTTCACCCAGCCATACCACTCCTGGGAATATACTCTGGGAAGCCAAAAAATAGCAGCGGAAACACCATCCCTACTTTTATGTTCATAGCAGCATTATTCACAATAGCCAGAATCTGGAAACAACCAGAGTGCCCGAAAATCGATGACTGGATAAAGAAGCTTTTGGTACATCTACACAATGGAATACTATGCAGCTGTTAGGAAAAATGAATTTATAAAATTTGCCTATAAATGGATGGACATGGAGAAGATTTTTTTGCGTGAAATTAGCCAGGAGGAGAGAGACAGATACAGAATGACTGCATTTATTTGCATGACATAAATATATATGTACATAATATGATACCAATATCCAAGAGCAAGTGAAACATGATCTTGTATCAGGAGGGTCTTGTCAAAGGTGGAAATTATCACAAGCATGTGGGAGTCAGAGGCTAGGTAAGACGGAAAATGGAACAGTGTGCTAACAATTGTTGAGGGTACAAATACCAACTTAGAACTGAGCATTAAATACAGGCCAAAAGATACACATGACAACCCTTTAATGTATGTTCTGTAATCCATAGTCTGGATGGGAAAGAAAAGAGAAAGAGATAGAGTGGGAAAGAAATAAAGAACCTGCCATGGAGGAGGGCTGGAGGGGAGGGGGGGGGGAACTGGGGACATTGGTGGTGGGAGATGGGCACTGGTGGAGGGATGGGTGCTGGAACACTGTATGACCAAACCCCAAATATGAACTTTTTAATTGTATATCTTTAAAATTGTATATCTCACAGTGGTATAATAAAATCACTTGATCACTTGAATCCTGTTATTCATCGATTTACTCGAGTGGGCGCCAGCAACATTTCCATTGCACCCTATCACATGCCAATGTAGCCAATTGGCATCGGTTGATTCAAAAATATGAAGAGCGCCAAAGTGTTCCTTCAGGGTCTTTAAAAGGATGTCTGACCATCTTGTAGGTAGGGGCCACATGTTCTTTTAATTTCCCATGGGATCCAGACAGTAATGACTCTAGTCCAGTGGTTCTATCCAAATCGCATTACATGTCCAGCCTATCTGATTTTTGATGCCTTGGCAAATGAGACAGCATCCCAGATTGTGGAATAGCGACGGAGGTTGGAACTTCGGATTCCTTCTCTCACTTGAGTGAGGAGTGATATTCCAAGCATAGCTCTTTTGATTCCTCTCTGAGAGACCCGAATAGCATTCTCATCCTGCTTTCTTAGGGCCCAGGTCTCATTTTTTTTGTTTTGTTTTTTTGTTTTTGTTTTTTTTTTTAATTTTTTAATTTTTTTATTTTTACAATTACAAAGATATACAATTAAAAAAGTTCATATTTGGGTTTTGGTCATACAGTGTTCCAGCACCCACCCCTCCACCAGTGCCCATCTCCCACCACCAATGTCCCCGGTTCTGTGTCCCCCTCTCCCAGCCCTCCTCCATGGCAGGTTCTTTATTTCTTTCCCTTTCTCTCTCTTTCTCTTTTCCATCCCTTCCAGATTATGGATTACAGAACATACATTAAAGGGTTGTCATGTGTATCTTTTTGCCTCTATTTAATGCTCAGTTCTAGGTTGGTATTAGTACCCCTCGACAACTGTTAGCACACTGTTCCATTTTCTGACTTTTTTTCTTTCTTAAAAGATCCTTTTTTTAAGTATTTTATTATACAACAGTGAGATATACAAATAAAAAGATATACAATTAAGAAGTTCATATTTGGGTTTTTGTCATACAGTGTTCAAGCACCCACCCCTCCACCAGTGCTCATCTCCCACCACCAATGTCCCCGGTTCCCTACCCCCTTTCCCCATCCCCCTCCATGGCAGGTTCTTTATTTCTTTCCCTTTCTCTCTCTTTCTCTTTTACTTCCCTTCCAGACTATGGATTACAGAACATACATTAAGAGGTTGGCATGTGTATCCTTTTGCCTCTCCAAGAGATAAAAGAGGACACAAGTAAATGGAAACACATTCCCTGTTCATGGATGGGGAGAATCAACATTGTCAAAATGGTAATACTCCCTAGAGCTCTGTACAGATTCAATGCAGTCCCTATGAGGATACCGATGACATTCTTCAAAGAAATTGACCAAACGCTCCTGAAATTTGTATGGAACAATAAACCCCAAGGATAGCTAAAGCAATCCTCCGGGAAAAAAGAAGATGGGAGGTATCACCTTTCCCAACTTCAAACTGTACTACAAGGCAGTAGTAATTAAAACAGCATGGTATTGGAATAAAAACAGACCTGTGGACCTATGGAATAGAAGTGAGTATCCTGACACCCAACCTCAAACACATGATCATTTAATCTTTGATAAAGTTGCAAGGAGTCTAAAATGGAGTAAGGAAAGCCTCTTCAACAAGTGGTGTTGGGAAAACTGGGCAGCAACATGTAAAAAAAATGAATTTGGACCTGTGTCTAACACCATGCACAAAAATCAGATCAAAATGGATTAAAGATCTCAATATCAGACTTGAATCCATAAAAGTACATTGAAGAAAATATAGGAAAAACTCTCCACGACATTGAAGCTAAAGGCATCTTCAAAGGTGAAACATCACTAACAAAGCAACTAGAAGAAAAGATAAACATATGGGACTACATGAAACTAAATAGCTTCTGCACCTCAAAAGAAACAGTGACTAAGATACAAAAGCAGTCCACACAATGGGAAAGAATATTCACCCAATACCCATCTGATAAGGGGTTAATATCCAGGATATATCAGGCACTGGTAGAACTTTACAAGAAGAAAACAAACAACCCCATCAAAAAATGGGGAGAAGAAATGAACAGAAACTTCAGCAAGGGAAGCAATTCGAATGGCCAAAAAACATATGAAAAAATGCTCATCATCACTAATCATCAGAGAGATGCAAATCAAAACAACAATGAGATACCACTTTACACCACAGAGACTGGCACATATTCAAAAGAGCAAGAACAACAAGTGCTGGCGTGGATGTGGGGAAAAGGGGACACTCATCCATTGTTGGTGGGAATGCCAGCTGGTACAGCCTTTCTGGAAAACAATATGGACTTTCCTCCAAAGACTATAAATTGAACTCCCATTTGACCCAGCCATACCACTCCTGGGAATCTACTCTGGGAAACCAAAAATACAGCGGAAACACCATCCCTACTTTTATGTTCATAGCAGCATTATTCACAATAGCCAGAATCTGGAAGCAACCAGAGTGCCCGAAAATTGATGACTGGATAAAGAAGCACAATGGAATACTATGCAGCTGTTAGGGAAAAAGGAAGTCATAAAATTTGCCTATAAATGGATGGACATGGAGAAGATTATGTTGAGCGAAATTAGCCAGAAGGAGAGAGACAGATACAGAATGACTGCATTTATTTGCATGGCATAAATATATATATATATATATATATATATATATATATATACATATTATGATACCAATATCCAAGGTCAAGTGAAACATATATCAGGAGGTCTTGTCAAAAGTGGAAATTATCACAAACGTGTGGGAGTCAGAGATTAGGTAAGACAGAAAATGGAACAGTGTGCTAATAATTGTCGAGGGTACTAATGCCAACCTAGGGCCCAGGTCTCTGAGGCATATGTTAATTCAGGGAGAACGGTGGAATCAAAGAGTTGTGTCTGGAGCCGGAGGTTCTTTTCCTTTTAGCTATTTCTTCGATGCCTTTGAAGGTATTTCATGCAGCTATCTTCCTCCTGCACAGCTCTGGTTTTAAGTAATTCATCATGTTGACTTATCGACCTAGGTACACATAACGACTGCATTCAGAGATGTTTGTTCCATTGAGAGTGAATGGCTCTCAGGAACTAGTTCATTTTTCATGAACATAGTTTTCTTCAGATTCAGCTGTAGACCTTTCTTTCCACATTCTCGATCAAAGTCAGCCAGCATTTGTGCCTCTTGGCTAATGTTTTGTATTATTAGAACGATGTCATCAGCGAAGCAGAGGTGGTGTAGTTGCCGACCATCTTATCTTCACTCCCATTCCTTTCCATTCTAATTGTCGCATGATGTTCTCGAGGGTGGCGCTGAAGAGTTTTGGTGAAATGGTATCACCCTCTCTTACCCCTCTTTTGACATCAATGATCACTTCTTTGTAGAATGGTGAGATCCTGGTAGTGAATCCGTAATACAGCTCACGAAGGATCTTGATGTATTGGGTTTTAACACCCTGTTTGGCTAGGACTTCAATGACTGCTTCAGTATCCACAGAATCAAAGGCTTTCTGTAAATCATTGAACGTGAGATAGAGTGGCATCTTTTACTCCCTACAAACCTCAATGAGCTTGGTTACTCTGTGGATATGTTCGATTGTGCTGAATTCCTTTCCGGTAGCCTGCTTGCTCGCATGGTTGTCCTTCATCTAGAGTTCTGCCTATCCTGTTCAGGATGACTCATGTAAACAGCTTGTAGATGACAGACAACAGGCAGATGGGGCGATAGTTGCCGATGTCGTGAATGTCTCCCTTCTTGAACAGTAGAACTGTCCTGCTGGTTTTCCATTGGGGAGGGTACCTTGCATTCAGACAGGTAGTGTGTGAAGAGCCGAGCTAGTGCACTGATGAGTACCGATGGCAGATTCTTCAGGTGTTCAGGTCTGAGTTTGTCTGGGGCTTGTGCTGTTCCATTCTTTACCGACGAGATGGCATGTCGGATTTCAGAACAGATATCATTGGGACTGACATATCCATCCTGTGGAACTTGGTATGTGGGCACGTGGATGTGGCTATCAAAGAGATTTGAGTAGAAGTCCTGGATAATATTTTCCATTGCCTTTCTGGAGGATGTGATAGATCCATCACGGCGTCGGAGGGCAGTCATCTTGGTCTTATAGTTGGTGAAGGACAGGCAGGCAGTGCGAATGCTTTTCTCGGCTTCTGCTGCATCTTTGATTATTTCTGCTCTTCTGTCTTTAGCAACTTGGACATTAGCATTTGTCTCCTGAGGCTCGCGCTTTGCCACGTTGGCGAATGAGCTCTAGAGTTTCTGAAGACAGGCGTCCTTTTGTGTCTTTCTCTCTCTCGGCATTCTTCGCACAATCATGCAGGTGTTGAACAAATTGGTGGTATTCTTCATCGATGTCGTCAATGGTTGTATCTTCCCATGTTGCTGCAATGGTGCCAAAGTCTTCCCAGTTGGTGATCGTTCTGGGAGTTCTCTTCTTAAACTTTGCAGCCTTTTCTCCCCATTGTGGGAAGTAGAATTTTGCACCGAAGGATACGGTGGTTCGATTCTGTTTGGAATTTGGGGACGACAGCAACATCGTTCAGACAAAACCATCTATTGAAGATGATGAGGTCAATTTCATTGTGGAACTGTCCTCCAGGAGATTCTCATGTCCAACGTTTTGCTTCAGCCTTCTGGAACTGTGAGTTCCCATGAATGGTCTTGGTGGACATGATGAACTCAGATAGTCTCTCACCCTGATTTTTCCATTCTAGGCCATGGGTCCCGATGTGGAGATCTTCAGCCGATCTTCTTGGTCCTATCTTGGCACTAAAATCACCGACTATGATCTTGTAGAAGGTGTGATCTTTTTATAGAACTCCTCCAGTTCCATGTAGAATTTCTCAATTTCATGTTTTTTGTATGTGGATGTTGGTGCGTAGACAATGAAGATAGAAATTGCTTGCAGTGGGCCTCATCTCTTCAAGTGTAATCCCTATCTGCATTCAAATGAATCAGTGTTGACCGCCATGTTCGTGTTGACAAGGACGCTAATGCCACCAAGCGTTCTTTGTTGCATGTTCCAAGGAACAATTCTTCTCTGAAGTCAATTACAGCATGATGTGACTGATGCCTCCTCGTCTCAGTCAGACCAATGATCTCGTACTTTATCTTTTGCACTTGCACCATCAGATCCTCAATATATGCTTCCGATGCCAGCATACATGCATTGAAAATACATTCATTTTAGTCCTTCTTCCTTTTGGCAGCCCTAGTATGGCCTTGAAATTTTATCAGGCACTGCTTGTTCGCCTTTCTTACTGCTGTCGTATTAAAGGGCTCTTTTGGGGTCAGGAAAATAAACATTTTTCTTACTGGTTTTGGCATATCGAACATGCATCAGACAGCTTGCCAGGCTCTGCCATGCGGGCGCTATACTCTCATTACTTTGTGGGGCTTTCTCAGAGGGTGGGTAGAATATTCACAGCAACTTGGATTTAAATCACGTGGCCCCCTGCGCGGAGTGTCTGCTCTGCCGGTTGTATCTGTGTCTGTGGCTCAAGCATTCCTGGGCTTGAAATACTCTCCTCTGAAGGGTGGGTCTCTGCAGGGGTGGGTCCTTGTAGGCTGGGTTTCTGACAAGTGGGGCTGGAGTCTGGATTAATCTGTTGGGTGGAGATCTTACGGGCTTGGAGTGTGGATGGTGAAGATCGCTGCCAGCAAGGTGTGGGGGTTTCTCTGGGCTCTTCCGAGGGCTCCATCGGGATGGTGGGCTTGGGTTGGAAGTTGCTCTTGTGGTCCATGGAATGCAGGGGGTTTAAGTATAGTAAAATACTTAAAAAATAAATAAAGAGCTATTAAAGATAACATCAAAAGAACATCATTTTTCCAGAAATACCTTTTAATAAAGTTGTGAACAACTCAAATAATAGAATGATATTTAAAAAAACTTAGATAATTATGATGTTCAAAGAGATTATAAATGAATTAAAAACACAATAGTAATAAAAAAGAATAAGATGGCATGATTGTATAGAAGATTCTTAGAATAATATAACATGCTTATACTATATATGAATATATAATATAATATATATCAAGTATATTCTTAGAATGTGGGGGTGCCTTGGTCAGGGATACTGTGACACTTGTGAGGGAGACCCGAATCTTGCCAGACTTCAACCCTGCAACAGGAGAGGAAAGGACTTGGGAAGAAGCTTCTGCCTTGCAGCTAGCAGAAAGAAAAGAAAGATGCTAACACAGCAGGGGCTCTGGAAAGCAGTCCCATTTTACAGAGCACAGTTTAAGCCATTTATACTGTTTTGGGTGGAGGGAGTACAAGCACAAATCATGTAGCATCCTGGGCCATAACAATCCTGGGCTGCAACAGATAACAATCACTGATTTATCATTTGCAAGGTACAGTCACTGATTTAACATTTGCAATATAACAATCACTGATTTATATATTCCTGTAATCAGAAGACCATACACAACCTGCCTCACCTTAGAAGTAAATCATTTGTCTGCCAGTCTCCCATTAGATAAGCACAGATGCCTTTCACGTGCGGTGGGTGCAAACTCTTGAACATCAGGAAGCTCCACTGCCCTGAGAACAGGGCCCACCTCTGGGCCCTGCCCACAGGACCTCACTGGGGCGGCAGAAGGGGGCAGATGCCAGGTCCCAATACTAGCTGCTTAGAACCCAGCATAAGAATAGTATAATATACTAATATGCAATAAAGACAATTTTTAATTTTAAAAATATAAATTACTCTTAAAAAAAAACCTCAACTGTGGTCAGTTTTACACGATATGCAAATATGCACTATAAATAGTTTTATTTACATAGTATTACATTAAATGATGTGAAATATAAGGCATAGTTTGTGAAAATATGTATATATATTTATAAATGATTCATCTTTTTCCCAATGTTTATTAAGTTTTCTACGGATAAAGAGTTAGTATTTTATGCTTTGACGTCTCTGAATAACTTGGGTTCATTAGTATTTTATTAGTTGACCAAAAACACTGTATGTAAATAATATCAAGTTAGAAATATCTGTTTATTGCATATTATATAAAATGTGATTGGTGGGAAATGTGCACTGGTGAAGGTATGGATGCTGCAACATTGTATGACTGAAACCCAATCATCAACAGCTTTGTAAATGTCTTTCTCACTGTGTTTTTAATAAAAAATAATTAAAAAAATAAAATATGATCAATTTATGGAGCACATTAGACTTTTTAAAGTATAAAAAGGTACATAAATGAATTCAATTCTATCTCTAAGATTTATTAGTTTTTTAACCTTGAAAACTAAATGAATTTCTCTAAATGTCACTTTCCCATGTAGAAAACTTATTGTGTAACATTAAAAATTAAATTAAATGAAAGATAAAATATTTCTATACTTTTGTAAAGTAGAAAAAATCTGAAGTAAAGACCTGAATTCCAGGTTCAAGTCTAGTTTATCAAATAACTTAAAAATATCCATTTTAATTTTTCCAGTTTTATGAAAACTTTTACTTGAGACTATTATTATTGCAGTCTTGGAGAAAAATCAAGAAATCATTGTTCAATATTATTGGTTTAAGATATTTTAATTTATTTTATCATCTTTGTTTCAGAACTTTGATTTATGATACTATCATTTATCCTTTATATATACAGATTTCAACCCATGCTCCCACCAATAGAGTTCCGCTTACCTCTACCTGTTTCCCAATGGCGCATTCCAACCACTACCACTCTGTCCTTGGAAACTAAGTATTATACACAAAATCTCTAATTTTGAATACTTTGGTCCATTTTTCCTTAGCTGTTTTTCTTTATAGTGTACATATGAGAAACATTTTTTCCTAATATTCACACCTACATGCTAAAAATAAAGTTGAAATACTTAAATTGAACAATATTATATATCATTACATTGATAAAATAATATTTTCTTGAAAACTGCACTTTTAACATATATGTATTTAAAAATAATAGCATGAATTGTCTCCAGTAACAGTGGCCCCAGTCACTGAACCACCTCCAAGGACTCAGCATTCGCCCCCTCGAGCCCCCTAGCTTCCCCACGTTCCATCCCCACACCCGCCTTCTGCCGCCGCGACCCTTTGGCAGGCCATTTCCACCAAGGGAAAGGAATCATATTGTATGTTCGCTATCCAGAACCTCCACGCTTTCCAAGCTCTTTGCTTATGAAAGTAAAGGTGATGATCTGCTTCCTGCTGGCACTGAGGATTATATCCATATAAGAACAGGATTCTCCAACTTTCCCAATCACCCCTTAAGCCTACCCTCATAGTAGTCCAACAGTAATTTATTTTATATTGCTTATTATCAATAATTTCATAATACATGATCAAAAATGTTTCCTTTGAAGAAAGTGAAGATTGTTGTATCTCACCATGTAGTCATGCAGTCCTTATAAAAGAGATTACTAAGACTTTGTTATAAGTTAAGCCTTCTTTGGTTAAATTTTGGTAATGATAAGATTGATGGTCTTCTATATTACTTTCCTTCCAATCTGGTGTGCCACTCCTGGTTTATCAGTGTTGTAGCGTTTGAGATGCATGTCCATGAACTTCAGGTAGTTCAAAACTTTAAATTGGGTGATACAGTTAGAGCTAAAATGTTAACTGGGTGATGTCTTTGGGGCACTAACGTGACTGCAAGGGCTTCCAGAAGTACAGAGAGATGGGGGGGTGCATGTAGCCCATTCCTAAACTCCGTGAAAGCCTAGAGATCTCAGTCACAAAACCTGCATCCCTGAGGGTTTTCAGGGAGATTAATTTCAGGATGAGGCTCATCCTGAGCAGTGGACTCTGGCTGGGAGCATGGCGGAGATCGTGGAGTGTGGAAGCTTTTGTCTGCCGGCTCTTTGTTTGGTGAGGCACCGGGCTTACCCACCCCACTCTGTGGTTCCCCTGGCCCACGTAGCTTGCCCTGGGTCTGTAGATCTCTGCAGCATGTTGGTCTCATGTGTGTGTGTTTGTGTGTGTATGTGTGAATTTTAATTTTAAAAAAAAAGAGAGTAATGGAATTATCCTACAAAACATAGTTTTCTCATTTAGGTTTTCATATTTTCCTTCACCATCTTTCTTTCAGCTCATTAAGCATTCTCAACTTGGTGTCAGAAAGTCATGGTTGGTGCTAAGCCCCTGATGCTACTGTTTTCACTCACTGAGCTTGGTGGGCAATGCTCTATGCAGCTACCCTTCATGTTTGATATGTACCTGCTGTGCTGAGCGTGAGTCATTGTAGTTCACTCTACTTGGAGTCTCCGAGGGATTTGGCTTGGTATTGCTTTTTTCCCTTTCCTTATGGCCTTTGCCCTCAGGACAAGAGGTATGAGTGTGTGTGTATTGTGAGGTATGATGAACAGTTCAGGAGATGTGGAGAGTGAGTTTGCTGTGGTTACAGTGGAGTCTCACATGTCTGTGAGAGACTCATAGACATGGGGCAGAGCTGCTACTGGCTCTCCCTTGGCCCAGCTGCTCACGAGGTACCCAGGAGGGATGGCAGGTTCTAGCCCTGGCCCGCCACCCCAGCAAAGCCCTTGCAACAAGCCAGATGACCCCCACTCCATGAGGGCCTCCATTTTCCACATCCAGACTTCTCTCGTCAGAACTCCACCCAGCAGACCAGCCTATCACAGCCCGGGTTGCGTGGCCACAAGCGCCGCGCACTGTTCATCAATAAATGCTGGACTTAGAGATGACTACAAGAGTATGCTACCTGCATGACAGAGCCTGGCAAGCTACCCGTGTTGTATTTGATATGCCAAATACCAGTAACAATTATAGACCTCATTCTGGAATGGATTGAGGCTCTTTATGTTCCTGGAGCAAGCAGATGCCCTTGGGCTCTACTAGCATGAGACAGGACATATGGAAATGATACTGGGGCCCGCTCTAACAAATCGATGATGAACGGGAAGACAGTGATACAGTGATACAGTGATACAGTGGAGTCGGCCAGGATGCAGCTGAAAAGGGAGGGACATGTGCTTTTCTGTTCCCAAAGGCCTCAGAGGTGTCAGTTGGGAGGTGAAACTCACCTGGAAGTTTGGATAAACAAAGGGTCTGAGATTTGGAGGTGGGCCTATTGCAATGGTAGGACCCTTAAATGTACTTTTTTAAGTAACTAAGAGGAGGACCTTGATTTTTAAGAACTTGACTACAATTTCCATAATTTATAAAATAATCACTGGAGTTTAGAATTCTAGCACTCTGTAACATGAAACCAATTAGATAAACCTGGAGCTCATCTGTTTTCTGCTCTTTTTTTTCTTCTTTTCCAACTAGGCATTCTTTTTAGTGTTTACTGTGCCTAAAATATGCCATTAAAATATGATTAAACCCAGTTGGAGAATGGGGTCAATCAATTGACCAGAGGAGAAGGTCAGAGAAGGAAAAACATCAAGAGCACATGGGAAGAGAATTGGAGGTAATGGGTACAGGCATTGGGGCTTCAGTTATACTAGTGATATGGGTGAGTGGTATAGTCATGTTTCCAAAAACACAGACTCAACAAAACATAAGGCCTAAGCTGTGACATATACTTGTTCTTTACACCTTTCTTTTTATGATCTGTAGACTTCTTCAATATTATAATTTTCAGATGTTGTACATGAAAATTTTATTATATTTATAAAAAATATACAAAGCCTAACAAATGAATAAATGATGAGTAATTTAAAAACCACTGATGTTTCAATCATTGTATTTAAAATACTTAAATAGTCTCTGGATAATCATTTAAATTCTATTCAAAAAAATCCTTAAAAATGAGTCTTAAACATATGGATTGTAAATATGTTTATTATAGGAAAAAGTATAATATGACAATGTCTTAATACTCGTACTATGGAGTTTTCTTGAGATTTAGTGATCAAAATCATGCTATTTAGTTGAGTCAACTTCATTCGCTGTTTTTCCAAAATTTTATTTTGATAATGCACCACAGATGATAAAGTTATTCATAGTTGTGTTTTTGGCATACATTGTTCCATTACCACTCCTGTCACCATTGTTAACTTCCCTCCACCAGTGTTCTCAGAATCCTTCTCCTACCACTAGCCCCAGCCTGTCTCATGAGTGCAGCGCGCTCACACACACACACACACACACACACACACACACACACACACACAGAGACTGCCATCTTGACAGGAACTTTTTTGAATCTAGTTATTAAAATTTGGATCTCACGATTTTAGTTTCATTGATTCTTTACTTTGATTACTTCATTCTATCATTCCTTAACACTACCCTTGTATCTTAAGTGTTTATATATAGAAAGATTCTACAAAGATATATTGAGGAGTTTGTAACACACTGAAATATTCTGTTATCTGAATGTGATCCTTTCCAAAATACAAAACAATACACAGATGATCTAGCTTAAAATTCCGAAAATGTGTCAATAGAGATAATCTAGCTCTTTTTACAAGAACTGTTCTGGGTAGTCCAAGAAACATTACAGCTATGCCTTGGGCATCCTACTAGCATGAGCCAGTTTGATCCATACGGAGAATGTTACTGGGGCCTTCGAGCACAGTCAGAGTGACCTGAACAGGAAGACAGGGATAGCCCCTGAGTGATAACTGGTTGTGTGTCAAATCCCTATCCCCCTTTCACACCCAATACTCCCAAATTAACTGTCTTAAATATTTGTGAAAATTTTTTGATTTTTCCTTTGAGTAATTTTTAAATTCTGGTAGAAAAAAACTGAAAGGCAGAATCCTTTTCCCTAAAAAATAGGATAAAGAACTATTAAAATATTGGCCAGATGTCAACAATGTTCATATATAAATTGTTCATTGGCCAAAATTAATGAACCAAGGTAGATTCTTCATTAAGAAAATGATACTGTGAGTCTGGAGGAATGTCATGACACTCAACAAATGCCTGATTGCTATGGAAATACTCGTACAAAGGATTTTGTCCCTGGATACTCCACTGTGTTATAGAGTGATTGCAACCAGGTTTTTAATTATCAATGTCTAGGAATAAACTGAATGGTTTCTTATTTTGCCATCCAAATCATTTCAATGTTATACATGAAGTTTGGAACATGTTTATAGATGTATTTCTACTGTCATATCTTAGTAAAAGAATTATTGTTTTACTCTGTGGTTAATTGGTATTAATGAATGTAGCACTACAACAATGAATGCCATATTACTAACACCATGAACTTAGTGCAGAGCTGAAAATTTTCTTTTTATGTTTTCACTGCATTAAGTCATTTGCAAGAATTATTCAATTTTTCTTTTGTTGGGGCTTGGGGGTATCACATCTGGCAATGCTTTGGCTTACTTCTGGGACTATGCTCAAGGATCATGACTCATGGGTCCCAAGGATGAGGTACCAGGGATCAAATCCAGGTCAATTTCATCTGGTGTTTGCAAGGCAAGCACCATGTGTGCTGCCCAATTGCTCTGACATATATAATTCTATCTTATTAGCAACTTTAACAGAGTTATGTTTCTTGTTATCATTATTGTCAATATAATCCTATTCTAGGGAAGGACTATGAGGCATACAAAAATCAACTAGCTCATAATCTCCGAGCTGCTTATCCAAATTTTCACTGAATGTGTACTCATTTAATAAAGAATAAACAATGAGAAAGACTGCTAGTAATCTCAAAGACTGATAGTTAGAGACAAAAACAGTGAAAAGCAATTACTATGATGGAAATTGAAATGTAAAATCATGACCTTGAGCAGCATGTACAATTGGATCAACTCAGAGGTTAATTAGTTTCTGAAACCTTCCTTATCTATGGGCCATTAATATGTTTGTAGATTCAGAAACTCTCAATTGTTACAAAAACATATCTTCAAATACAGCTATTAAAATTTTTAAAAATAATTTTTTGTTCAGGCAAATTTTGTGCCATAACTGGGTGCACAGGGATTTTTTGGCTCTGTGGTCAGGGATTGCTCATGGAGGTGTTTACAGGGCCTTATACAGTATGGGGAATTAAACCACAGGAGAACACATGCAGTGCGAGCACCTTAAACCGTATCACTCTGGCCTACATCTTAATTTCAATTAAAATAATACATATTGACACGAAGTTAAAAGGCAATTGGGTTCAACTGGATTTAATAATGGACAGAAGCCAATTATCCATAGTCGTGACAGTAAGCTTTCTGGCCAACTTACTTTTCTTTTTTTAGAAATGTTGGGGTCCATGTTCTTTTCTCCTGATGAAGTGATTTACATGCCACTGACAGAAGTATTTTTTCCCAATTTATCTAATTCCTAAATTGGCTGGTAAGAGTATATAATTAAATATTACATGATAATACATCAGTAATTAAACTTTTTTAAATTTATAACTGTTTAATTTAATTTGTTTTGTTCTTATACTTATGATTTACTGACCAGTTTCAAGATAATACTTGTATCCAAAAGAGAAATATTGATTTTGCTGTATTTTTTTAAAACTTAATTTTATTTCATTCTCGCTAAATTTAAAATTTTAACATAGCTTATGCCAAGGTTTTCATTTTAATGGAATAATGCTATTACTTTAAGATATTTGCTTTCCTTGTGTGGTGAATATTTGTTGATAATTTTAATTTGCTCAGTCATTTAACTGAAAATATTACTATCAATTCCTAGTGAAATCAAATATATCAGTAATGTATTTTTTAATCATTTGAGGGTTATTTTCCTATTTTAAATGATCACAAATGCAATTTCTATAATATCACTCAGAATGAAGTCAAAATTTAATAATACTTTACTGTTGAGTTATTAGCAAAATTATGCAAAAGATGAATACAATCATTTTTTACTGTTAGTTTTAATTTGTAGGTACGGTCTCCAAGCAGGTAGAGGGTTACTTTTCATGAATCTTAGCTAGCCACAATGAATATTCATTAGTAGGACCCAAGGGTGTGATACTGCTAAGACCTATTGTACTGGGCACCTCAAGGATCATCCCAATTTTATTTAGAGTATACTCAAGCCACACCCAGTGATGCTCTGTGACTTCTAGAACTATACCCAGAAGATTTGAGTGAGGAGAACTCTAGAATAGAGATTGAATAGGGTCGTTGTTAAGAATGAAAATCACATGCTTCTGGTTTCCCGCATCTCATCTGACCATCCCCCAAGAGAGTTAAATTAGAATGCAGACTTGCTTGCATTTTTTTACTTCTATCAAATCACATTAAGATATATAGTTGCCATTAAAGTTAAAATTTATTTTATAAATTTATTATATCCAATTTGATAAACACTAATTTCTCATTTACTTTTTTCATGCATAGTAGTTTTATTTTAATTTTTTATTTTCACTATCATTTGATAGTGATGAATGACTTAATATAAAAATGATCAGAAGAGGCATATTTTAGATAACTTTTTTGTTTTATAAACAAAACAACAGAGATTTAGAGGGATTAATTTACTATAAGAAGAAAGTGTCAAGTAATAATTAATTATATGCCTTTCTTGATATTTCGTACAAGTAGATCATACCAGAAGTGACATTACTAACGTGTTTTATTAGCATTATATTTAAGTTTCATTAAAGCAAGAATCTTATATATTTCTTTAATTTCAGGTATGCAACATAATACTTCTGAAATCGTATCATACCCATTGAAAGTTGACTTTTTATTTTGCTTTTTTCCTGGTGTCATACCCAGCAATGCTTCTGGCTCTGCACTCAGGAATTACTCCTGGCAGTGCTCGGGGAGACCATATTGGATGCCGAGGATTGAATCGGGTTGACCATGTGCAAGGCAAACACCCTACAGACTGTGTTATCACTCTGGCCCCAACAGTTGGAATTTAATTGTAATGAAAACATTTAAGTTATACTTTCTTTAAAAAAAAGCTACATACTAACTACAGTCATCCTGCTGTATACATTGTTCCCATAATTCACTTATTTTCTAATTAGAAGATTGACCCCTGAAATATTTGCTTAACTTCACTTTCTGCCTTTGGCAACATCAATTTATTATTTTATACCTGTGAGCTTGGTTTGTTTATATATTAACACATAAGTAAGAGAGCTAAGTATTTGACTTTCTCAGGTTAACTTATTTCACTTAATATCCTTATAATTCACCAAGTTTTTACTAATGGGAAAATTTTCTTCTATATTATAAATGTAAATTATTCCACTTTGAGTGTTAACATATACTGTTGTATATGTGTGTGTATATATATCCACTTTCATCATTTCCTCTCTAACTATTCTATCCATCCATCCATCCACCATCCATCCATCCATCCATCCATCCATCCATTCATCCATCCATATATCTGCATCACATTCCTGTATGTATAGTGGGTGTACTTATTAATAAGAGAATATTATTATTTAAAAAAAACAAAGACTATATTTAAATGTGATAATTCTATTTTCATCCCACTGCTTATCTTCACTTTTAAAATTTTATATCAAAGTAGTATTGGCTTATAGAAATGTTAAATGCTTATGTGTCAGGGATACACTATTGCATAATGATGCCCACCAAAAAATTTTCCTACTTCGCAGTCTATTCGGGTAACTAAGGCCATTCTACTACCCACCTATATGGTGCAGTATTTTGCCTATGATTTTCTTAATAACTACATATTTTATGTATACATCAAAATATTTCCTCATTTTTGGTAAAATTTTGTATTTTATGTGAGATGTTAGACCCGCACCATGAAGGCAGTCATTTTCAACATCTGGACTCCACAGCTTGTCAGAGCTCCAGCCAAGAAAAAAGCCGATCTCTCCCCATTGTATTAGTACAGTTAGATATATTATTAGATATCTATACTAAAATAGATATATTAGTATAGACATCATAGGTATATAAAGCAATTATTAATTAGTATATATTATATTAAAATATAATATATATTTCAATACCATTTGACCATTATAAATATATAATATATATTTCAATATCATTTGCTATTTCTTAAAAAGCATGGAAGAAATAGCAAAAAGACAAAGAACCTCCGGCTCTAGGCACATCTCTTTGACTCCACTGTTCTCCCTGCAATAACATATGCCTCAGAGACCTGGGCCCTACAAAAGCAGGATGAGAACTCATTCTGGGTCTCCCAAAGAGGAATCAAAAGAGCTATGCTTGGAATATCACACCTCACTCAAGTGAGAGAAGGAATCTGGAGTTCCAACCTCCGTTGTTGTTCCAGAGTCAGGAATGCTGCCTCATTTGCCAAGGCATTGAAACTCAGATGGACTGGACATGTAATGTGATTTGGAGACGACTGCTGAACTAGAGCCTTTACCGATTGGATCCCACGGGATGTCAAAAGATCATTGGCCGCCCACCTAAAAGATGGTCAGACTTCTTCGTCATGACCATGAACAAATGGTTTGAGCCTCTTTGTATTCCTGAAACAACCAGATGCCATTGGGCTACACTGGCACGTGATAGGGTCAAATGGAAATGTTACTGGCGCCCACCGAGGAAATAGATGAACAATGTGATGTCAGTGATCTAGGTCAGTGATCTAGTGATATATAATATTGAAATATATTTGTTGTGTGTTTTATATAATAGATTTTATACAAAATTATATATACTAACATATTATTTTATTTATTAATTATTGTCTTGAAATTATATATTACGCTACAAAGTAAACAGGTGGAAAATTGGAGCAATTATTAGTATAGGCATAAAAAAAGTATACTAATACTATAACTACAGGGAGTAAAGATTTTTAAAATTTAATATCTTTATGGAGATTTCATCTATCTACGTAATCTCATCAAGTTGCATATACAGAAATTTATTTCCATATGTTGAATATAAATAATGCTATATCTTATAACAAAGGTTAATTACAAATAAAGAGGAATTTAAAATGCTAGCAAGAGTCATTTTGCTCACAAGCTGTGGGAAAAGTAGGATTAGATAAAATGATTTTAAGGCCTTTCAAACAGGTTAGCATCCAAATTTCTTATTAGGAGAATGTTTCAGTTTCTTTACAGGAGGATATTTTTGAAGTGCTGCTCTCCCAAGTTGTGCTATTAGTGAAGGAAAGATCATGGTGGAATTTATCCTGAAAAGGACAATTAAAATTATGCTAGATTCCTTCTTCTTGCTGCTTAATTACTTTAATTTGTGTGTTTAGATCCTTGGCTTTATTTTTTGAATAGAAGATCTTTCAATAATGGTGTTCTAGTTATTTCAACCAAATATTAGTTTTAATTATCTATTGTTTTAATAGACTGACTTGAGAGGTTTTTTTTCATTTTTGCTATAAAATACAGTATTAATATTTCTGTTTAAAATTTATTTTATCATAATCTATTATTTTGGACAGACATAGGGCAGAGCTGCTACTGGCTCTCACTGTGCCCAGCCGCTGATGAGGTGCCCGGGAGGGATGGCAGGTTCTAGCCCCGGCCCACCACCCCAACAGAGCCTCACAACAAGCCAGACAACCCCCACTCCATGAGGACCTCCATTTTCCACATCCAGACTTCCCCCTAGTCAGAACTCCACCCAGCAGATTAGCCTATCACAGCCCGGCTCACGTGGCTGCTTGCAGCCACGAGATTCATCAATAAATGCTGGATTTTGAGATAACTACAAGAGTATGCTACCCGCACTGCAGAGCCTGGCAAGCTACTCGTGTTGTATTTGATATGCCAGATACCAGTAACAATTATAGACCTCATTCCCATGACCTAATGGAATGGTTTGAGGCTCTTTATGTTCCTGGAGCAAGCAGGTGCCCTTGGGCTCTACTTGCATGAGACAAGTCATATGGAGATGTTACTGGTGCCTGCTTGAGCAAATCGATGATGAATGGGAAGACAGTGATACAGTGAATCTATTATTTTAACTACAGCTTTACATATTTTCTTATTCTTAACTCATTTAATATAATCCACTTTTAAATTCA
>JAJIBD010035343.1:0-11458 GCA_021461705.1 Cryptotis parvus
GAGGTGACTACAAGAGTATCCCACCCGCACGGCAGAGCCTGGCAAGATACCGTGTTGTATTTGACATGCCAAATACCAGTAACAATTTTAGACCTAATTCCCATGACTTGATGGAATGGTTTGAGGATCTTTATGTTCCTGGAGGCGGGTAGATGCCCTTTGGCTAAATGGGTTATCTCTCATGCGACGGACGTTTTTGAGATGTTACTGGTGCCCGCTCCAAGCAAATTGTGATCTATGGGAAGACAGTGATACAGTGATCCAAATGTCACCAGGCAATGTCCCAGAAAACTCTACATGTGAAAAGTCCCTCATGGGGAACTGTGAGAGAGAAAAACTTTGACCAGCTAGCATAGAATTCATGGTAAGAATATTCTGCCATTCAAAGAATTATAAAATCAAACTGTATTTTCCAGTCCTGCCCCCAATCTCTCATTGTGATTTGCATGAGAGCTTCAAGGCAAACTGCAAATTTCTCTTAGCAAATGTAAATGCTCTGGACTTGCAGAGACTCAAGAGCTCATTAGGGTGTGTTGTCTAACAGTTTTCACCAGTGAGTGTGATATTAATTGTGAGTTTGTGGTAAATGGCTTTAAGGTTGGTTGAGAATTAATTCTGGTCCCATTTTGTTGAGAGTTTTTTGTTTTTTTTTGTTTATCTGGAATGAGTGTTGGAGTTTTCTTGCATCTATTGATATGATCACATAATTGCTTTGTTTTTAGAGACACAACCAGGAGTAACCCCCTTAGGGGGTTACTCATTCAGGAGTATTCAGATGGTGCTCAGGGAAACATATGGGATGCTGAGATTCAAACCCTGGTCAGCGGCTTGTAAGGCAAATACATCTTACTCTTGTATAATCTATCTGACACCTGTGGTTATAACCACTTAGTTTTAGCTAACTGTAGATGCCTCCAGGGTTTACAGTTGTTGCTACTCTCTTATCCCAGTGTAACTGATCTGGAGTTAGTTACAGGAGATTGTGGTCACATGTACCCAATTGTGGCTGTTCCACAAGCTGATTCTTACATTCAAGGCAAAATTTTTTGCATTTTTTCGGTCCAGTTTTAGAATGGTTGTTCCAGACCAAAATGTGATGGAAGTGCTCATTCTGGGGTGTCTTTTGCCTGCTGGGTCTCAGAATAGTAGCTCCTAGTGGCTTTCCCATGAGAATAAGTGAAATCAGCTGTGGCCTGGAGATGGTAGAGGTAACATGATGCTAAGTTATAGACTTTGTACAGCAATATAAAGGGAAAATTTAGATGAAGAAGATATAGATGCAAAAAATACAGGTCAAGTTATTATATTAAGATTATCTGTGGTCATGAGGTAGGAGGAGGAGACAAGAAACAGTCACAAGAATAAGGCCACTCCCAAGTTACAGGTGGAATTTGCTGGGATAAACATTTGCTTCCTAGAAAGGAAATGGTTTCAGAAGGTTAATAACATTGCAATAAAAACCTCCTACCCTATGGGAGGTGGAGGCAAAAGTTCAACAAGTGAGTAAGGTCAAAACAGTCTAGCAGAGAAGACAAAAATACTTAAAGACTAATTATGTTAAGCCAATTGTTCCTTCAAGGTCAAGGAATTTTTTTGACCTTGATTTTAAAGACTTATTATTCTACCATTTGATATGCCGTACCCAGTTCCACTCAAGAATGATGGGCAGACCTCCATAGCAAGCTGCATTTTTTATAAACAAATTCTTGGAAAAAAATGCAAAAGAGCCTGGTCTTATTTGGTAGCTTAGTGCTCTATCTTCACACTCTATTGTAATTTTGATGCAAAGTAAACTGTTCAGACTGTGATTGAGATCTGTCACTGGCTCTTCTATGATCTCCTCAGATCCCCCAGCTGGATTCAGAGTAGTATGAACCTCCTGATGAATGTCACTTACAGGTGGAAAGAAAAAATATCCTTCTATTGCCTACCATTACTCTTTTCCAGCTTTATTTAAACATCCTGGTTTTGTTCATGATGACTGATGCAGGCATTCAATATTTCAACACTAATCCCTCCACCACAGTCACAAGATTCCAACACTAATCCCACCACCACAGTCTTCCCTCCACTATTATCGCCATTTTATTCTTCTGCCCCTCATTATAGTGGAAGAAGAATAAAAAAATTCAATGAACTCTGTCAAGCTTCATCTCTGTTCATCTTCAGATTTAGTTTCACTTTGATTATGAGACAATATATGTAAAATTCGACACTGCTGGGAAGTTATCATAATTATGGCGTCTAAAAAAGACCTCACCACTTTTCTTCACATCGAAAATAATTTGGAGAGGAATTTCCAAAGGACCACCACATTAATATATTTCTGTACTCTGCTTCCCGGTGCAGTAAGAGAAAGGGGCCCCTTTCTGAGACTGTTGGTACATCCAGGTCTCTATCCTATACTCTTCTCCCATGTCGGGGCGCTCCGCTGGGGTCCCCGACAGTGCCGGGAAGCGAGTTCCCTTCTACCTCCGAAGCCGGCGAGGAGCGGATGAAAACTCAGGAATCCGATGCAGTTTTAAAGGCTTTACTTATCACAGGTTCAGGCACCTACAAATCAGCAAAAGGAAAAACCCGATGCTTAGGATTCCAGGCTGGAACCCCAGCCACGTGTAGGCCAAGATGGCGACCACCGTGTAAAAAGCTTCCAAGGGAATGCACGCTCACAAGGAGAGAGAATCCCACAAGGAGAAGAGAAGGAAGCGGAGCGGGGAACCAGCTAGTTTATATCCCTGTAACTCAGACCTTCCTCCCACTGTTATGGAAAGCAGGGGAGGGTCCAATGCCCTTAGGTAATCCCTCCCTGCACCTCACCTAGGGCCTTTACTGTGCTAATGTTTTGAGCCGAAACCTGCTTAGGAATGCTTTTGTAGTGTAGAGAAGGGGGTTTCTGAGATGGCATGTCTCTGTACCATGACCAACACCAATGCCAGTTAAATATTTCTCCAAGCCTTCACAAGTCTCCTCTACTTCATTGTAGTTTTTTATATTTTAGTTGCCTTTGGTATATCAGGGGGCCATGCTTGTTTGCTTGGAAGCAAACAGCATTTCTCTCTGGTCTAATTACTTAGGTGTCCCTACCGTGGCCAGGCTAATATGCTGGTAAGATCCTAGCTAGTCCCCACGATGATTGTGATAGCATGGGAGAATATTTATACCAGCTAGTACAGCATACATGGTCCGGATAAACTGCCACATTTAGACTACCCCCTTATCTACGGGGTGATTTCTGGGAGGCAATCCAGAGCAGATGCAGCGGCCCTTAGGAGTCCTGCAACAACTCCCCTGATTAGTTTACTAATAAAAATTGAAAAGGTAAGAAATATTTAGTAATGTACAGAAAATTAAGATAAGAAAAACAATTCCAATTACAAAATGATAATACATGTTACTTTAGGATCCTAACTTGTTTTTTGGACCCAAAGCAAAGTTCATGACAAAAGTGTTTCTAGCTGTCTGATTATAATGGACTATAGTTTGCACTGTCCATAATTTGGGAAGAATCAATTTGCTATATTTTATGTAAAGTCAGGTGTCTGGAACAAAGTCTGTGGGGCTACTTCTGGAACAGCAATAGCGGTGATCATATAAGTATGAGTCTCTGGAGAGCAGCGATCAGGAACTCGTTGAATTGTCAGGAAAACTGGATCGGGTCTCTGGAACATGGGAACAAATATCTCGAACTCTGGAACAGGAGTCTTGAGTGCTGGAACAGGTGTCTGGAACATTGGTGTAATATCTCGAACTCTGGAACAGGAGTCTTGGCGCTGGAAAAGGTGTCAGGAACATCGGTGTGGGTGTCTTGCAGGGGCTTCTTCAGCAAAGGGAACACTGGCACCGGTAACTGTACCTGTAGCTTAATTTTAGGCGAGACAAAAACACTTTTCGAGGTTAACCACAAGTAGAGATTTTAAGGCTTTGTAGGGATCAAAGTCTGGGATGGAGAGAAGAACATAAAGAAGCTCCAACATGGGTGGAGCAGGGAAATAAGTATGAGAATTGATGATTTTAAAATTGATAAATCTAGTGGATCAGCAGTGGAGCTGATGAGATGTAATAGAGGTTTGTAGTGGTCAGAAATTGAGGAAGGTAGTAAGTTGAGACATAACATAGACACAACATTAATCCACAAACATAATGGTGGCCACCACATGCACACACCCCATACATTTTGATCGATCAATATCTTACAGCTGTATATGTGACCCATTTAGGGTGATAAATGGTAACGAGTCAAGCGCTTCATGAATATAAAGCCGGCAAATGATGGTGAGAAAGTGTCTTTTCCTGTGAATAGAGCATTGGGAAAAATTAGTTTTTGCAAATTTATTAAATTTTTTTAGCGAGCACTGTTTTAAGAGTCACGGAGTATTGAGCAGTGTAGCGCAAGTTTACTGCGTTCCGAATATCTCAGCCTGTGAACAGAATCATTAGAAAAACAATTTTTCATTGATTTAGCAAACATTTTTTGTAATGAGCACTGTGATCTGAGTCCAAAGCCCCGAGCAACATAGAAAGAATCTGCCAGCAGCGAGGTTCTTTTTCTGCAAATACCTGTGAGGCAAAACATTAAAAGAAACTTTAACATTAGTCCTTGAAACATATTGACATTGAGCACTATATTCAGAGTCCACCCATTTTTCCACCTTTTTTTTTTTTTTTGTAAGAAAGAAAATATTTAGGCTGTAAGGCAAGATATTGGACATGAACCATGATCACAGACTGCAAAACAAGATCATTATTAAAATGAACCAATCCAGGAAGTTTAAACAGCAACTTGCAATTTAAAATTTAAGACTTTATATTGAAAGAATTAGTTGTTTTCTGATTCTTGGAGAATTCTAGTCTTAACAAGTCGCAGAGGAACCCAGAGTTTCTTGGCAGGGTTATCGTCTGTAGAAATGAAAGCATAGCCTCTTCCCGAATGAGGAGGTGACCTGCAATCCATTTATCATCAATTTTCACCCAGATGGGTGAATTGACTGTTTTTGAGTTTGCATATCTTCTTGAAAGTGACGTTCAGCCCAGCGGTATAGGGATCTCCTTGAGGTATATTTAAGAAGTTTAAGGTGAATAATGTTAAAGATAAATAATCCATTGGAGGCATACTTGTTTTTCGTTGCTTTAATAGCTGAGTTTTAAGCATTCTGTGGGCACGTTCAACTATTCCTTGTCCTTGTAGATTATATGGAATTCCCTGTAATATGTTTGATCTGCCATTCCTCGCAAAGGATTTGAAGGTTTTGCTGGTGTAAGCAGGACCATTATCTGTTTTTTATGGTATGGGGAATACCCATGACGGGAAGCACTGGAGTAAAATGAACAAACAGATTTAGCTCTTTCAGGCGCCATAGGAACAGCCCATATGAACCGGGAATATGTATCGATGACCACATGAAAGGAAAGGTTTGTTGGGAAATAGGTTAGTATGAGTTATATCCATCTGCCACAATTGGTTTTGTCTGTAAACCTCGAGGATTTGCTCCTGCTACATGGAGATGTACAATGTAAAGGAGCACAGACAGGACGATTCGCGGACAATTTGTCTAGCTTGTCTCCATGGGATGCCATGGTGTACATGAAGGCGGCGGGCATTTGTATGTAGAGTCTGGTGCTCTTCCTCAGCTGATTTAAATACTGGTGCTGCCAAGAGATCTGCTGCTTCGTTTCCTCGAACCATTGGCCCGGGGAGTCGGCTGTGAGAACGGATGTGGGAGATGTATATAGGGAATGTTCTATTTCGGAGGAGATCTTGTAGTTTATGGAGTAGCTCCTGAATTATAGGATTATGGGCATTTAAAGAAGCAGTGACAATTCCAGGAAATAAACCAACTACATATGCAGAATCACTCACCACATTACATGGGCCAGATACATGGGATAGTAAATGTATCAGGGTGGCGGAGTTCCACTTGTTGGGCAGATTTATAATTTGTATGCACAGTAGTGGTCCAACGAAGGACCTGTAATTCCACCCCTTCCTGATGAGGAGCCATCAATATAATACACTGGAGCATCAGGAATGGGAGAGGGAGCGGACAATGGTGGAAATTACAAAAGGTGTCCTTTTCAGAAATTCCCAGGTTTTTCCAGCTGGGTAATGATAAGATATTTCTCCTGAAAAATCTGCTAAAGCTCTCTGAAGGATTTCACTGAGTGGTAAAACAGCTTCAATTTCTTTTTTAGGGGTCCAGGTAGTACAATTACATGGGGATCATGTCCAAGTAATACTTGGGTTCTTGATCTTCCCTTAATTATAAGGTTAGCTATCATCTCAAGGTAAGGTGTAGCAGTGCGATTCTGCTTGTTATGTAAGTAAACCCATTCTAACGGTCCAGATAATTGGGCTATAGCAGCAGTTGGAGACTCGGGAGTGTTGAAGACCAAGAACCATACCTTTTTCTCCGGGTTAAATCTGGAGAGGTAAGATTTTTGAAGCCGATCCATGAAAAAATCTAATTCCTTCTGAGCTTTAGGAGTTAGCTGCCTTGGGCTATTTAAAGCAGGATCACCTTCAAGGGTGTGGAACAGGTTACTGAGCTCACAGTTAGGAATACCAAGGGAGGGGGCGCCCAGTTGATATCCCCCAGCAGTTTTTGAAAATCATTCAAGGTTTTGAGCCCTTTCTGACTAATGGAAATTTTTTGAGGGCGCACTGTAGTGCGGTCAAGAGCATAGCCCAAATATTCATATGGAGGCTGCATCTGGATTTTTCCGGAGCTACTTGTAAGCCAGCCTCTGGTAAAACTGTCATTACATCATTATATAAATTCTGGAGATCTCTGGAATTATCACAAGCTAGCAGGATATCATCCATGTAGTGGATGATGTATGCACAAGAAATTTAGCACGAATGGGTCGCAAAACCTCATCAACAAAGTGTTGACACATCGTAGGTGAATTAGTCATCCCTTGGGGCAATACTTGTCCACTGAAACCTACGTAAAGGACCTTTATGATTAATGGAAGGGACTGAAAATGCAAACCTTTTCCGATCATCTGGGTGGATAGGTATGCTGTAAAAGCAGTCTTTTAAATCTATGATAATTAGCGGCCAATCCTTAGGAATAGCTGCTGGAGAGGAGCCCAGGTTGTCAGGGCTCCCATGGGGACCATAGTAAATTTACATTCCTTAAGTCAATCAGCAAGCGCCATTTGCCTGATTTTTCTGTATTACAAAAACAGGGAGAATTCCATTCTTGAAAATTTCCTCAATATGTCCTAATTTCAGCTGTTCTTCCACTAGATTTGTTAGCGCCTCTAACTTTTTTTGGTATTGAGGGGCCACTGTGGGTGTCCATATAGGTTTGTCGGACTTCCACTGAATACGGATAGGTGGTGGGGCTAAACCACAGCGGCCCCAATTAAAAGGGTTACTCCCGGTGTTGGAGGCTTATTATGGAGAGCTGGAATTGGTGCTTTCGACGAGGGAGTGGGACGAGGCTATGTGGATTACTGCCCTTCACTGCTCCAGCATGTTCTCGACCCCATAAAGTTAAAGGCATAGGGGCTATATAAGGCTGGACCATGGCTACATTCCCTTCAGGGCCAATACCACGGCAGCCACCCTCGCACTCTGTTGGAGAAGAGAGGAGGAGATATTGCCTACCCAGCTCAGGCTATGGGACACTTTCTTTAGGGCCCAGTTAGAGGGCCAATACTTGGTGGAGATTATGGATATGTCTGCCCCCTGTATCCAACATGCCTTTGAATTTCCTTTTTATAAATTTCGATGGGTATAACCGGCCGCATGGCCTGAGAAATTCTGGCAGTGTACCCAACTAGATAGTTAGCAGGTGGCTGGTGGGCTTGGTTCTGTGTGGCTGCATAACCAACAATGAAGTTGGCAGAATGGTTGGTACTGTTTAAGCCACCAGCTGTAGAATGTTCGGACTGACTACACGGATCCTCAAAAAATAATAATAGTTTAGCAAGTGGTTCCCCTTTTTTAAAAGTCCATTTAGTTGGCACAGATATTGACAGTATTATCTCTCCATGAGATTCAGGATCCAGAAGTCCGAAATGCACCATAATTCCCTTAAATTTCAGCCAATCGCTCCCCCTGAATTAAACCCATACTACCTGGGGAGCAGGTCCTTTTTATCCCTGTTTTTAGCATGTAGGGGTCTTGACTTGGGTATATTGTGACAGTCTTAGGGCAGAGAATGTCGGACTGCCACCATGCCTGATGGGGTAGGCCAGAGAGCATTTATTGACTGTAATTCTGTGGATTCTGATTCGGAGGATACTGGGCAGGTGGGAATGAAGGAAAGTGCCCCCTAGATTCAGCTGGGCCTGGGCTGGCCCCCCACCCAGTTTCCCGCATTAGGGGAGGCATAGATGTTATTTGAGCCTGCGGAGCTTGTGGAACCTGGGAGGGTCCATGTAACATTTCCTATAAAGGGTTATTAGAATGTTGCCCTGTATTGATAGTTTTAGAAGATGGGCAATCTCTAGGGTGTGTCCCTTCTTTCCGCAGCTAAAGCAGGTTATCTGTCCAGATGAAGCCTGAGGCTGACTTCGCCTCCAAGACCGACAGTCTCTGGCCCAATGTTTTCCTTTTCTGCACCTTGGGCATGGTCCAGGTGGGGCCCTCCGAGGGGTGGGCTCGCGATTATTAGAATAGTTTCTCCGATTATTGTTTATCCTTTTGAAGTTTATTGTTTCTCCCCCTAAAGCTGTCTGACATTTCATCCCTCTCCTGATCCTCCTGCTGTATGGGATGAAGCCTCTATATCATCCTGTGTTCTATGGGAGGTTAAACTCGAGCATTTCTACAGGCCTTTAGATACCCCATGAGGTCATCCTTTTCCTTAATACCATATAGTAATGCTCGACATTTTTTGATTAGCATTCTCCATATGCTAAGTTTCGTTTTAGGACTTCTTGAGTGGTTGGGTCTTGAACCTGTCTTTGGATTGTTTCACATAATCTCCCAACAAAATCAAAGTATGGTTCATCACGACCCTGGTAAATTTTCGTATAGCTACCTAGAAATTCTGGGTGGAACCTACTCTTTTTCCCACGCTTTTTTAATGCTGTCTCCCGAACAAATTTTAAAATAGGTTCAGGTAATGTCACTTTTTTTTTCTTTTTGCCATTCACCTTCACCTTTTAACATGGCAAAAAGTTATAGTATGGCCTGATTCCTTTTCTCTTAAAGTGTCAATATTCCGGTTAACCCCATCTGCATACCACATATGCCATTGCATGTACTGTGATTTGTTTAGACAAGTATGGGCTACCATTTCAAAGTCTCCCAATACCCACTGACCATTTTTCGCTCCAATCAGCTAAATATTTTAAAGTATAAGGACTTGATATTCCAAACCTGTCTAAAGCCTTCCCTAAGCGGGGTTATTGCCTCAATTTTTTAAGTCTTCATGAATCGGTTTTACTTTATCTTTAGATTGGTCATGAGAAAGATTGCTGCGCTTTGCTCTTTGATTCGAGCTAATCTGTTCCTCCCTTCTTCTCATCAGAGCTTGTAGTATCTGGCAGAGGAACATCTACCCCATTGAGGGTATTAACTCTGGGGAGATTTTCAGCTTGGGAATTTGCCTCCTCTGGGTTTTCCTGTTTCCTCCTCTAAGTTATCAGCCACGTTAGAATTCTTTGGAGATTTTTTGCTGGGAATGTATACACCCTTTTCAAGTCTACAGCTTTGGGACGTGTTTGTGAATGGCTTATTAGTTGGTTCCACGCCTCAGTATTGGGTATAAGCTAGGTCCTGATTGATAAGTTAGCAAATCAGAAATCTCCTACGTAACACATCCACTTTCTTGGTTTAAGTTTTCAAGTTTCCTATATATTTCTTCCTTTTTGTTCTTTCAATCTCTTGTAACTTCCAAGCCTCCCTTTCTGTCCATCTATTCTATCTCTCTGTCTGTCAATTTCCTTCCTCTAAGATAGTGCTGATTTTATCGATATCCTTCTTCTGCTCTTCACTTACTGCGAATTTTAAATCCTGTTTAGTAATTTTACTTTCCTGTTCTTCTAATTTTTTCTTTGAATTTTAAATCCTGTTCTTCTAATTTTACTTGAATTTTAAATCCTGTTCTTCTAATTTTTCCTCAAATTTTAAAATCTAATTTAATAATTTTACTTTCCTGTTCTTCTAATTTCTGCTCAAATTTTAAACTCTGTTTAATAATTCTGTCCTCAAGCTTTAAGACCAGTCTACCTGTAGCTTTATGATCCTCACTTACTTTCTTCAATACGCTAAGTAAACCTGCGTCCATAAGATTGCATTCAATTTATTACTTTCTTCCCTCTCTCTATTAAGCATTGTCCTTACAAGGTACAGTTTAAAAATCGCAAGGACCCAGATGATTTGTGAAAAGATAGAGTAGTGCTCAGAAAGGAACTTTATAGACTGGGCTATGTATGATTCTGAGCCGCTAAAAGATAAATGTCTATACCATGAGATATCCATCATTTTATCCACGGTTTCAGGAGGCAGATGATCTCTATCCGATGATAATTAGACCGAAGACGCCGATAAACAAGTAGTGCCTTGCGCCCAGGGGATTTAAACGTTAAGGGAGCTCAGCCAGGAGTCCCCGACGGTGCAGAGCAGTTCCCTTCTACTACCGACCGGCGAGGAATGGATGTTACTCAAGAATCCGATGCGGTTTTTAAAGGCTTGCCTCCACCCGGTTCAGGCATACAAATCCACATGAAGAAAAACCCGTGCTTGGTTCAGGCTGGGCCGCCCTGTCAAGAGCCAGGATGGCGACCGTGCGATGTAAAAACTTCCAAGAGAATACAGGCCTCACAGCGAGGAGATCCCACAGGGAAGAAGGGAAGGAGCCGGGAGGCGGGGGCCAGGACTGTTTCTACCCCTGCAACTCAGACCTTCCTCCCACTGTTATGAAAAACAGGGAGGTCCAATGCCCTAGGTGTTCCACCCTACATCTCTAGAACGCTTTACTGTGCTAATGTTTGGGCCCGAAACACTGCTTAGGAATGCTTTTGTGAATGTAGAGAGGGGGTTTCTGAGATGGCGTATCACTGTACCATAGACCAGCACCAGTACCAGTTAAATATTTCTCAGCAGCCTTCACAAGTCTCCCTCTACTTCATTGTAGTTTTATATTTTAGATTTGCTTTGAGTATCATCGGGGGCCGTGCCGGTGTGTGAAAAACAGAGCATTTCTCTCTGGTCTAATCACTAAGTGTCTTGCGTGTGGCCAGCTAATCTGCTGGTAAGATCTAGCTAGTCCACGATGATTGTAATAGCTTGTGGGAGAATCTATATACCAGCTAGTTAGCATCCATAGTCGGATATACTACCACGTTTGGGCTACCCCCTCTATCTACAGAGTAATTTCAGGGAGAGCAATCCAGAGCAGATGCAGTGTGCCATTAGGAGTCACTGCAGCACTCCCACATGAATCTTCCACAGGCTCTGCTTCGCTCTACACTAGAGACTTACATGGAGACCATGGCTCTT
>JAJIBD010035344.1:0-18078 GCA_021461705.1 Cryptotis parvus
TGATGGAAGTGCTCATTCTGGGGTGTCTTTTGCCTGCTGGGTCTCAGAATAGTAGCTCCTAGTGGCTTTCATGAGAATAAGTGAAATCAGCTGTGGCCCGGAGATGGTAGAGGTAACATGATGCTAAGTTATAGACTTTGTACAGCAATATAAAGGGAAAATTTAGATGAAGAAGATATAGATGCAAAAAATACAGGTCAAGTTATTATATTAAGATTATCTGTGGTCATGAGGTAGGAGGAGAACCAAGAAACAGTCACAAGAATAAGGCCACTCCCAAGTTACAGGTGGAATTTGCTGGGATAAACATTTGCTTCCTAGAAAGGAAATGGTTTCAGAAGGTTAATAACATTGCAATAAAAACCTCCTACCCTATGGGAGGTGGAGGCAAAAGTTCAACAAGTGAGTAAGGTCAAAACAGTCTAGCAGAGAAGACAAAATACTTAAAGACTAATTATGTTAAGCCAATTGTTCCTTCAAGGTCAAGGAATTTTTTGACCTTGATTTTAAAGACTTATTATTCTACCATTTGATATGTCGCACCCAGTTCCACTCAAGAATGATGGGCAGACCTCCATAGCAAGCTGCATTTTTTATAAATAAATTCTTGGAAAAAATGCAAAAGAGCCTGGTCTTATTTGGTAGCTTAGTGCTCTATCTTCACACTCTATTGTAATTTTGATGCAAAGTAAACTGTTCAGACTGTGATTGAGATCTGTCACTGGCTCTTCTATGATCTCCTCAGATCCCCCAGCTGGATTCAGAGTAGTATGAACCTCGCGATGAATGTCACTTACAGGTGGAAAGAAAAAATATCCTTCTATTGCCTACCATTACTCTTTTCCAACTTTATTTAAACATCCTGGTTTTGTTCATGATGACTGATGCAGGCATTCAATATTTCAACACTAATCCCTCCACCACAGTCACAAGAATTCCAACACTAATCCCACCACCACAGTCTTCCCCTCCACTATTATCGCCATTTTATTCTTCTGCCCTCATTATAGTGGAAGAAGAATAAAAAAATTCAGTGAACTCTGTCAGCTTCATCTCTGTTCATCTTCAGATTTAGTTTCACTTTGATTATGAGACAATATATAAAATTCGACACTGCTGGGAAGTTATCATAATTATGGCGCCTAAAAGACCCTCACCACTTTTCTTCACATCGAAAATAATTTGGGAGAGAATTTCCAAAAGGACCACCACATTAATATATTTCTGTACTCTGCTTCCCGGTGCAGTGAGAAAAGGGGGCCCCTTTCTGAGACTGTTGGTACATCCAGGTCTCTATCCTAACTTCTCCCATGTCGGGCGCCCCCCGGGGGTCCCCGACAGTGCCGGGAAGCGAAGTTCCCTTCTACCTCCAAGCCGGCGAGGAACGGATGAAAACTCAGGAATCCGATGCAGTTTTAAAAGGCTTTACTTATCACAGGTTCAGGCATACAAATCAGCAAAAGGAAAAACCCGATGCTTAGGATTCCAGGCTAGAACCCCAGCCACGTGTAGGCCAAGATGGCGACCACCACGTGAAAAAGCTTCCAAGGGGAATGCACGCTCACAAGGGAGAGATCCCACAAGGAAGAAGGAAGGAAGCGAGAGCGGGAACCGGCTAGTTTATATCCCTGTAACTCAGACCTTCCTCTGACTGTTATGGAAAGCAGGGAGGGTCCAATGCCCTTAGGTAATCCCCTCCCTGCACCCTCACCTAGGGCCTTTACTGTGCTAATGTTTTGAGCCGAAACCTGCTTAGGAATGCTTTTGTAGTGTAGAGAAGGGGGTTTCTGAGATGGCATGTCTCTGTACCTTGACCAACACCAATGCCAGTTAAATATTTCTCCAAGCCTTCACAAGTCTCCCCTACTTCATTGTAGTTTTATATTTTAGTTGCCTTTGAGTATATCAGGGAGCCATGCTTGTTTGCTTGGAAGCAAACAGCATTTCTCTCTGGTCTAATTACTTAGGTGTCCTACGTGGCCAGGCTAATATGCTGGTAAGATCTAGCTAGTCCCACGATGATTGTGATAGCATGGGAGAATATTTATACCAGCTAGTACAGCATACATGGTCGGATAAACTGCCACATTTAGACTACCCCCTTATCTACGGAGTGATTTCTGGGAGGCAATCCAGAGCAGATGCAGCGGCCCTTAGGAGTCCTGCAACAACTCCCCTGATTAGTTTACTAATAAAAATTGAAAAGGTAAGAAATATTTAGTAATGTACAGAAAATTAAGATAAGAAAAAACAATTCCAATTACAAAATGATAATACATGTTACTTTAGGATCCTAACTTGTTTTTGGACCCAAAGCAAAGTTCATGACAAAGTGTTTCTAGCTGTCTGATTATAATGGACTATAGTTTGCACTGTCCATAATTTGGGAAAGTCAATTTGCTATATTTTATGTAAAGTCAGGTGTCTGGAACAAAGTCTGTGGGGCTACTTCTGGAACAGCAATAGCGGTGATCATATAAGTATGAGTCTCTGGAGAGCAGCGATCAGGAACTCGTTGAATTGTCAGGAAAACTGGATCGGGTCTCTGGAACATGGGAACAAATATCTCGAACTCTGGAAAAGGAGTCTTGAGTGCTGGAACAGGTGTCTGGAACATTGGTGTAATATCTCGGAACTCTGGAACAGGAGTCTTGAGCGCTGGAAAAGGTGTCAGGAACATCGGTGTGGGTGTCTTGCAGGGCTTCTTCAGCAAGGGAACACTGGCACCGGTAACTGTACCTGTAGCTTAATTTTAGGCGAGACAAAAACACTTTTCGAGGTTAACCACAAGTAGAGATTTTAAGGCTTTGTAGGGATCAAAGTCTGGGATGGAGAGAAGAACATAAAGAAGCTCCAACATGGGTGGAGTAAGGAAATAAGTATGAGAATTGATGATTTTAAAATTGATAAATCTAGTGGATCAGCAGTGGAGCTGATGAATGTAATAGAGGTTTGTAGTGGTCAGAAATTGAGAAGGTAGTAGTTGAGACATAACATAGACACAACATTAATCACAAACATAATGGTGGCCACCACATGCACACACACGCACACATACATTTGATCGATCAATATCTTACAGCTGTATATGTGACCCATTTAGGGTGATAAATGGTAACGAGTCAAGCGCTTCATGAATATAAAGCCGGCAAATGATGGTGAGAAAGTGTCTTTTCCTGTGAATAGAGCATTGGGAAAAAATAGTTTTGCAAATTATTAAATTTTTAGCGAGCACTGTTTAAGGAGTCTCGGAGTATTGAGCAGTGTAGCGCAAATTTACTGCGCTCCAATATCTTAGCCTGTGAACAGAATCATTAGAAAAACAATTTTTTCATTGATTTAGCAAACATTTTTGTAATGAGCACTGTGATCTGAGTCCAAAGCCTCGAGCAACATAGAAAGAATCTGCAGCAGCGAAGTTCTTTTTCTGCAAATACCTGTGAGCAAAACATTAAAAAAGGAAACTTTAACATTAGTCCTTGAAACATATTGACATTGAGCACTATATTCAGAGTCCACCCATTTTTCCACCTTTTTTTTCTTTTTTTGTAAGAAAGAAAATATTTAGGCTGTAAGGCAAGATATTAGACATGAACCATGATCACAGACTGCAAAACAAGATCATTATTAAAATGAACCAATCCAGGAAGTTTAAACAGCAACTTGCAATTTAAAATTTAAGACTTTATATTGAAAGAATTAGTTGTTTTCTGATTCTTGGAGAATTCTAGTCTTAACAAGTCGCAGAGGAACCCAGAGTTTCTTGGCAGGGTTATCGCCTGTAGAAATGAAAGCATAGCCTCTTCCCGAATGAGGAGGTGACCTGCAATCCATTTATCATCAATTTTCACCCAGATAGGTGAATTGACTGTTTTTTGAGTTTGCATATCTTCTTGAAAGTGACGTTCAGCCGCGGTATAGGGATCTCCTTGAGGTATATTTAAGAAGTTTAAGGTGAATAATGTTAAAGATAAATAATCCATTGGAGGCATACTTGTTTTTCGTTGCTTTAATAGCTGAGTTTTAAGCATTCTGTGGGCACGCTCAACTATTCCTTGTCCTTGTAGATTATATGGAATTCCTGTAATATGTTTGATCTGCCATTCCTCGAAAAAGGATTTGAAGGTTTTGCTGGTGTAAGCAGGACCATTATCTGTTTTTATGGTATGGGGAATACCCATGACGGAGAAGCACTGGAGTTAAAATGAACAAACAGATTTAGCTCTTTCAGACGCCATAGGAACAGCCCATATGAACCGGGAATATGTATCGATGACCACATGAAGGAAAGGTTTGTTGGGAAATAAGTTAGTATGAGTTATGTCCATCTGCCACAATTGGTTTGTCTGTAAACCTCGAGGATTTGCTCCTGCTACATGAGATGTACAATGTAAAGGAGCACAGACAGGACAGTTGCGGACAATTTGTCTAGCTTGTCTCCATGGGATGCCATGGTGTACATGAAGGCGGCGGGCATTTGTATGTAGAGTCTGGTGCTCTTCCTCAGCTGATTTAAATACTGGTGCTGCCAAGAGATCTGCTGCTTCGCTTCCTCGAACCATTGGCCCTGGGAGTCGGCTGTGAGAACGGATGTGGGAGATGTATATAGGGAATGTTCTATTTCGGAGGAGATCTTGTAGTTTATGGAGTAGCTCCTGAATTATAGGATTATGGGCATTTAAAGAAGCAGTGACAATTCCAGGAAATAAACCAACTACATATGCAGAATCACTCACCACATTACATGGGCCAGATACATGGGATAGTAAATGTATCAGGGTGGCGAGTTCCACTTGTTGGGCAGATTTATAATTTGTATGCACAGTAGTGGTCAACGAAGGACCTGTAATTCCACCCCTTCCTGATGAGGAGCCATCAATATAATACACTGGAGCATCAGGAATGGGAGAGGAGCGGACAATGGTGGAAATTACAAAAGGTGTCCTTTTCAGAAATTCCCAGGTTTTTCCAGCTGGGTAATGATAAGATATTTCTCCTGAAAAATCTGCTAAAGCTCTCTGAAGGATTTCACTGAGTGGTAAAACAGCTTCAATTTCTTTTTAGGGTCAGGTAGTACAATTACATGGGGATCATGTCCAAGTAATACTTGGGTTCTTGATCTTCCCTTAATTATAAGGTTAGCTATCATCTCAAGGTAAGGTGTAGCAGTACGATTCTGCTTGTTATGTAAGTAGACCCATTCTAACGGTCCAGATAATTGGGCTATAGCAGCAGTTGGAGACTCGGGAGTGTTGAAGACCAAGAACCATACCTTTTCTCCGGGATTAAATCTGGAGAGGTAAGATTTTTGAAGCCCATCCATGAAAAAAATCTAATTCCTTCTGAGCTTTAGGAGTTAGCTGCCTTGGGCTATTTAAAAGCAGGATCACCTTCAAGGGTGTGGAACAGGTTACTGAGCTCACAGTTAGGAATACCAAGGGAGGGGCGCACCCAGTTGATATCCCCCAGCAGTTTTTGAAAATCATTCAAGGTTTTGAGCCCTTTCTGACTAATGGAAATTTTTTGAGGACGCACTGTAGTGCGGTCAAGAGCATAGCCCAAATATTCATATGGAGGCTGCATCTGAATTTTTTCCGAGCTACTTGTAAGCCAGCCTCTGGTAAAACTGTCATTACATCATTATATAAATTCTGGAGATCTCTGGAATTAACTCAAGCTAGCAGGATATCATCCATGTAGTGGATGATGTATGCACCAGGAAATTTAGCACGAATGGGTCGCAAAACCTCATCAACAAAGTGTTGACACATCGTAGGTGAATTAGTCATCCCTTGGGGCAATACTGTCCACTGAAACCTACGTAAAGGACCTTTATGATTAATGGAAGGGACTGAAAATGCAAACCTTTTCCGATCATCTGGGTGGATAGGTATGCTGTAAAAGCAGTCTTTTAAATCTATGATAATTAGCGGCCAATCCTTAGGAATAGCTGCTGGAGAGGGGAGCCCAGGTTGTAGGGCTCCCATGGGGACCATAGTAGAATTTACATTCCTTAAGTCAATCAGCAAACGCCATTTGCCTGATTTTTTCTGTATTACAAAAACAGGAGAATTCCATTCTGAAAACATTTCCTCAATATGTCCTAATTTCAGCTGTTCTTCCACTAGATTTGTTAGTGCCTCTAACTTTTTTGGTATTGAGGGGCCACTGTGGTGTCCATATAGGTTTGTCAGACTTCCACTGAATACGGATAGGTAGTAGGCGCTTAACCACAGCGGCCCCAATTAAAAAGGGTTACTCCCTGTGTTAGGCTTATTATGGAGAGCTGGAATTGGTGCTCGACGGGAATTGGACGAGGTATGTGGATTACTGCCCCCCACTGCTCCAGCATGTCTCGACCCCATAAAGTTAAAGGCATAGGGGCTATATAAGGCTGGACCATGGCTACATTCCCCTTCAGGGCCAATACATGGCAGCCACCTCGCACTCTGTTGGAGAAGAGAGGAGGAGATATTGCCTACCCAGCTCATGCTATGGGACACTTTCTTTAGGGCCCAGTTAGAGGGCCAATATTTGGTGGAGATTATGGATATGTCTGCCCCTGTATCCAACATGCCTTTGAATTTCCTTTTATAAATTTCGATGGTATAACCGGCCGCTTGGCCTGAGAAATTCTGGCAGTGTACCCAACTAGATAGTTAGCAGGTGGCTGGTGGGCTTGGTTCTGTGTGGCTGTATAACCAACAATGAAGTTGGCAGAATGGTTGGTACTGTTTAAGCCACCAGCTATAGGGTGTTCGGACTGACTACACGGATCCTCAAAAAATAATAATAGTTTAGCAAGTGGTTCCCCTTTTTTAAAAGTCTATTTAGTTGGCACAGATATTGACAGTATTATCTCTCCATGAGATTCAGGATCCAGAAGTCCGAAATGCACCATAATTCCCTTAAATTTCAGCCAATCGCTCCCCTGAATTAAACCCATACTACCTGGGGAGCAGGTCCTTTTTATCCCTGTTTTTAGCATGTAGGGGTCTTGACTTGGGTATATTGTGACAGTCTTAGGGCAGAGAATGTCGATACTGCCATTGCCTGATGGGGTAGGCCAGAGAGCATTTATTGACTGTAATTCTGTGGATTTTGATTCGGAGGATACTGGGCAGGTGGAATGAACGAGAGTGCCCCTGGATTCAGCTGGGCCTGGGGCTGGCCCCCCACCCAGTTTCCCGCATTAGGGGAGGCATAGATGTTATTTGAGCCTGCAGGAGCTTGTGGAACCTGGGAGGGGGTCCATGTAACATTTCCTATAAAGGGATTATTAGAATGTTGCCCTGTATTGATAGTTTTAGAAGATGGGCAATCTCTACGGGTGTGTCCCTTCTTTCCGCAGCTAAAGCAGGTTATCTGTCCAGATGAAGCCTGAGGCTGACTTCGCCTCCAAGGCCGACAGTCTCTGGCCCAATGTTTTCCTTTTCTGCACCTTGGGCATGGTCCAGGTGGGGCCCTCCGAGGGGTGGAGCTGCGATTATTAGAATAGTTTCTCTGATTATTGTTTCTCCTTTGAAGTTTATTGTTTCTCCCCCTAAAGCTGTTTGACATTTCCATCCCTCTCCTGATCCTACTGCTGTATGGGATAAGCCTCCTATATCATCCTGTGTTCTATGGGAGGTTAAACCGACATTTCTACAGGCCTTTAGATACCCCATGAGGTCATCCTTTTCCTTAATACTATATAGTAATGCTCGACATTTTTTGATTATCATTCTCATATGCTAAGTTTCGCTTTAGGACTTCGTGAGTGGTTGGGTCTTGAACCTGTCTTTGGATTGTTTCACATAATCTCCCAACAAAATCAAAGTATGGTTCATCACGATCCTGGTAAATTTTCGTATAGCTACCTAGAAATTCTGGGTCGGAACCTACTCTTTCCCACGCTTTTAATGCTGTCTCCCGAACAAATTTTAAAATAGGTTCTTGTAATGTCACTTGTTTTGCTTTCTTTTGCCATTCACCTTCACCTTTTAACATGGCAAAAGTTATAGTATGGCCTGATTCCTTTTCTCTTAAAGTGTCAATATTCCGGTTAACCCCATCTGCATACCACATTTGCCATTGCATGTACTGTGATTTGTTTAGACAAGTATGGGCTACCATTTCAAAGTCTCCCAATACCCACTGACTATTTTCGCTCCAATCAGCTAAATATTTTAAAGTATAAGGACTTGATATTCCAAACCTGTCGCAAGCCTTCCTAAACGGGGTTATTGACTCAATTTTTAAGTCTTCATGAATCGGTTTTACTTTATCTTTAGATTGGTCATGAGAAAGATTGCTGCGCTTTTGCTCTTTGATTCGAGCTAATCTGTTCCTCCCGTTCTTCCTCATCAGAGCTTGTAGTATCTGGCAGAGGAACATCTACCCCATTGAGGGTATTAACTCTGGGGAGATTTTCAGCTTGGGAATTTGCCTCCTCTGGGTTTTCCTGTTCCTCCTCTAAGTTATCAGCCACATTAGAATTCTTTTTAGATTTTTTTTGCTGGGAATGTATACACCTTTTTCAAGTCTACAGCTTTGGGGCGTGTTTGTGAACGGCTTTTAGTTGGTTCACGCCTCAGTATTTGTATGCGCTAGGTCCTGATTGATAAGTTATGAAATCAGAAATCTCCCTGCCTAACACATCCATTTCTTGGTTTAAGTTTTCAAGTTTCCTATATGTTTCTTCCTTTTGTTCTTTCAATCTTATGTGTAACTTCCAAACCTCCTCTTTCTGTCCATCTATTCTATCTCTCTGTTTGTCAATTTGTTCCTCTAAGATAGTGCTGATTTTATCGATATCCTTCTTCTGCTCTTCAAACTTTACTTCAAATTTTAAATCCTGTTTAATAATTTTACTCTCCTGTTCTTCTAATTTTTTCTTTGAATTTTAAATCCTGTTCTTCTAATTTTTCTTTGAATTTTAAATCCTGTTCTTCTAATTTTTCCTCAAATTTTAAATTCTGTTTAATAATTTTACTTTCCTGTTCTTCTAATTTCTTTTCAAATTTTAAACTCTGTTTAATAATTCTGTCCTCAATCTTTAAGACCAGTCTACCTGTAGTTTTATGATCCTCACTTATTTCTTTAATCGCTGAGTAAACCTCGTCCCTTAAGATTGCATTCAATTTATTACTTTTTTCCCTCTCTCTATTAAACATTGTCCTTACACAAAGGTACAGTTTAAAAATCGCAAGGACCCAGATGATTTGTGAAAAGATAGAGTAGTTCTCAGAAAGGAACTTTATAGACTGGGCTATGTATGGTTCTGAGCCAATAAAAGATACAATGTATCTATACCATGAGATATCCATCATTTTACTCACGGTTCAGAGGCAGATGATCTCTGTCCGATGATAATTAGACCAGACGATGTTCGTGGTGCCCACGCCAGGGACCCCAAATGTCGGGCGCTCTGCCGGGGTCCTCGACAGTGCCGGGAAGCGAGTTCCCTTCTACCTCTGAAGCCGGCGAGGAACGGATGAAAACTCAGGAATCTGATGCAGTTTTAAAAGGCTTTACTTATCACAGGTTCAGGCATACAAATCAGCAAAAAGGAAAAACCCGATGCTTAGGATTCCAGGCTAGAACCCCAGCCACGTGTAGGCCAAGATGGCGACCACCACGTGTAAAAGCTTCCAAGGGGAATGCAAGCTCACAAGGAGAGAGATCCCACAAGGAAGAAGGAAGGAAGCGAGAGCGGGAACCGGCTAGTTTATATCCCTGTAACTCAGACCTTCCTCTGACTGTTATGGAAAGCAGGGAGGGTCCAATGCCCTTAGGTAATCCCTCCCTGCACCTCACCTAGGGCCTTTACTGTGCTAATGTTTTGAGCCGAAACCTGCTTAGGAATGCTTTTGTAGTGTAGAGAAGGGGGTTTCTGAGATGGCATGTCTCTGTACCTTGACCAACACCAATGCCAGTTAAATATTTCTCCAAGCCTTCACAAGTCTCCTCTACTTCATTGTAGTTTTATATTTTAGTTGCCTTTGAGTATATCAGGGAGCCATGCTTGTTTGCTTGGAAGCAAACAGCATTTCTCTCTGGTCTAATTACTTAGGTGTCCTACGTGGCCAGGCTAATATGCTGGTAAGATCTAGCTAGTCCCACGATGATTGTGATAGCATGGGAGAATATTTATACCAGCTAGTACAGCATACATGGTCGGATAAACTGCCACATTTAGACTACCCCCTTATCTACGGAGTGATTTCTGGGAGGCAATCCAGAGCAGATGCAGCGGCCCTTAGGAGTCCTGCAACACTCCCACACATGAATCTTCCACAGGCTCTGCCCTTCTTTCTACTAGAACTTACATGGAACCATGACTCTTCCATCTAAAATAATTTAAACAACCTAAAATTAACCGTGTGACCCTTCAAGTCATACTTCTGTGATAGCTGAGAGGTCCTGACTACCTCCACATCCTCTCATCCTTCTTTACCTCCCCACCCTCTCCTCTCTCCTCCCCAGAACAGTCCTTGCCAGGGGTGAGTCTTATAGACACGTCTCTTACCTGAAGTGTAGGGATTTGATCACAGCCTCTCCTTATTTGAAACCTTTGGTTATGGGTCAAGGATATACACTCTGTAGCCTCTCCCACTTCTGGAATCCTACCTAGGTACTCCCCTACAAAGATTGTTACGATGGAAATGTGTGATATGTATCTTTGATTTTACCATTTATTTATATCATGTATTCTTAGAAGGTGATTTTTTTGTGGGTGGAAACATAAAGATGCCGCTCATCTAGATTTGGGATGAACTTCCCTGCTCTAAACAACAAAATGCTGATTTTAGGAAATCAAACATGATGGAAGTGGTGGAAACATAAATATGCTGCCCCATCTACATTTAGGATGAACGCCTCTGCTCTAGACAAGAAAACGCTGATTTTAGGAAGCTCCCTATAGCCACAAGATACCGTAATGCAATGTGCCCACACATGCTTGAGTATAAAGCAGAAGAGCCTTAAATTTACAATAACGTCCTATAGAAAAGCTTGTTAGGGGCCAGAGCAATAGTCCAGCAGGTAGGGCATTTATCTTGCATGCTGCTGACCTGGGTTCGATCTATGACATTCCATATGGTCCCCTAAGACCGCCAGGAGTAATTCCTAAGTGAAGAGCCTGGAGTAACCTCTGAGCATTCCAGGTGTGACCCAAAAAGGGAAAAAGAAAAGAAAAGAAAAGAAAAGAAAAGAAAAGAAAAGAAAAGCAAAGCCTGTGAGACAACTGATGGCTGCTGATGGTCTCAGACACCCTTGTTTTCTGGACTTAGCCCAGTGGTGAATAAAACTTTCCTTGTTCTCCCACCACAGATTGTTTTGCAGTGCATGAATGAGTAAATGCCTATTACAGCACTATATGGTGATGAAACAGGTGATAGAGTATCTAGCCAAGTGCTTGGTCATTCAGTGAGTCATCCTTGACAACTTTCATTGCACCGTGGTTCAAATGTCAGCAGAGCATTCAAGGTTGGTCCCTTTCTCAGTGGGTCTCTGCCAGCTCCTGGGGCTCAGTCACTTTCTCTCTCTTTCCCAGAACCCAGGAGCCCACTCTGATTCTACTGGGGCAACACAGTAGCCAGAGCAATGCTGTGCTGCAAAGTCAAATTAGGGACCACACCCCCACCTCCAAGGCCACAGCCAACGTCCTCAGACTTCAGGCATATGTCACCTACCCATATGTTCCCTGAACCCACCCTCACCCTCACCTGGCTCATTTGTTCCAGGTACACCTGTATAGTTTTCCCCAAAAGCAGGGATCCCACGGGAACAAAACTTCTTGGAGTCCACACACCTTTATGAGCTCAGGGACACGGAATTCATCTTGAATTCATGGTACCTTGTAAATATTCCAGGAGACTACTGTGACCGTCCTGATTATCCTATATTTCTAAAAATGTTATTAGCTGTTATAACAGATTAAAAAAGATGCAAAAAGGAGAAAAACAAGGTAGATTTCATTAATGATTAAACAAATACCCAAGCCACTGGACTGTCTAAGGGTGTTACCTAATCATTGACTTTTCTCCCAAAATGTCAGCCTGTTAGACAAATGAAACTGTCCCTGATTGACAAGCTCTGGGGCCCTACAGGGACCCTGGTGGGCCTGAGGGTACCTGAGCTGAGTAACTGAATAGATACTTTCAGCAAGGTGGAGGGAGAAGTGACTGAAGCAGAGATGGCGGGTCAGGATTCAGCCCAGGTGTAAGGGCACCAGGGTGACTTGTCTTGACTTGTCTACTCTGGGCCTTTTTTTTTCTTTTTGGCTTTTTTGGTCATACCTATAGCCACACTATAAGGTTACTCTCTGCCCTGAGAATTGCTCCTGGCGGTGCTGGGGGGTGTCTGTGTGTAGGGTGTGTGTGTGTGTGTGTGGGGGGTGGGGGGGGGGAAGACGGAGACACAATATAGGATGCCAGACATAGAACTCTGTTCTGCGGCATGCAAGGTAAATGACCTCGCCCAAGTTCTATCGCTCTGGCACTAGCGGGTTAACTATAAGACAGGCGATTTACAGGTAACGAAACCGAAAGAGGCGGCCAGAACCAGCCCGGCATCCTGCAGGCGCCTCAGTCCCTCGGCGGACCCCGCTGACCATGGCCGCGCCACGCGCCCTTCCCGCTGCTGGTCGAGGGGTCCTGGGGGGCCGGACCCCCGGAAGAACCTGAGCACCAAGTTGCAGATGTACCTGCAGAGCTCCAAGAAATCAGGCGGCGGCGAGTGTGAGGTGCGCGCCGAGCCCGGGACGCCGCGTCGCTTTCTGGTGCTCTTCTTCCAGGAGGACGGTAAGGCGCTGGGTGGGGGGCACTCAGGAGGGGATCCCGCCCACCGATGGGGGAGAGGGCGCGTGGGGGCATCCTGGGGATCCAGCACACCGGGTGGGGATGAGGGCGGTTGAGGGAGTCACCCAGGAGATCCCTCCCACCAGGTGGGGGATGTCGGGGGCGGGGGGCTTGGGGCGGGGGTCGCTGCATATCCCCAGCTGCGCGTCCTGGAACTCTGCCTGGCCGCGGCCGAAAGCCTCCTAGGGGAGTTAAACCGTTACTTAGCGCGGTGGGAGAAAACCGCTGCCTATTTAGCAACTGGCTTAGCGGGCTTAGCTCCAGTTTGACTCTTTGGGTTCAAAGCCGGGCTTCAGCTCTTCTGCGACTTTGTCTTCTTCCTACTAAAGCACAAGTGCAGAGCTGCAGCGTCTATGGGAGCCTTAGGGAGGAGGATATTTCCTGGGGAAACCGCAGGTACTTGGTTGCTGCCGGGCGACATCTGGGGAACGCGGATAGGAGGCGCTTCTGGTTCAGGCAGAGGCTGCAGCTGCGCCGCGAGTGTTTCCCGGCGCGTCCGCCCGGTTGGGGAGCGCAGCCTGCAGACCAGAGAACCAAAGAACAACGGGGTCAGGGGGAAATTTATCAGGTAGCAAAAGTGGAACCCAGTTAATTTCTTTATAGTTCCAGTATAAGATTACAAAATTCATTCAGAAACACTACTTTAAACGAAGAAATAGGAAGACACAGTGAGGTAATTCTTTGTGACTCAATAAATCTGCGGCAGTGCTGGACATAGGTCTTTGGAATACTAGCTCCACTCCAGCTGGGTATTTATAGCCAAGCTACTCGGTTTGCTAACTTCTATTCTACTCTTTTTTACTATCTAGCTGGATGTTTTAGTAAAAAGAGATTGGAAAATGGACTGAAACAATCTTTCAATTTTTTTTATTTTTCAATTTTTTCTTTAACATTCTTTTAAAGCAGGACTGATGAGAAAAACTCAATTTCCTTATTAAAAGTTTTTATTTTACTTTTATCACTGAAGATATTTTTTCCAGCAGTGGAATTCCTCTTTTAAACATACCCTTTCTTATCAGTATTTAAAAGATACAGTTCCATTGTTTTCCTGCCTGTTTGGCTTCTGAGAGAAAATTTGCTTTCAGAATTTAAAAACATTTTTTTAAATAAAATGAAAATGCCAGTAACCATTGTATGCTCCAGCTTACTTCTGGGGCTCAGTAACTTTTCCTCTGGCAGTTTCCTTCTACTATCAAGGCCCACAGGCTTATTTGAATTTTCTTTGTTTTTTTTTTTTTCTTTTCCTTTTTTTTTTTTTTTTTTTTGCTTTTTGGGTCACACCTGACAATGCTCAGGAGTTACCTCTGGCTCTGCACTCAGGAATTACCCTGGCGGTGCTCAGGGGACCATATGGGATGCCGGGATCGAACCCAGGTAGGCCGTGATACAAGGCAAACACCCTACCCGGCTGTGCTGTCACTCTGGCCCTCTCCATTCCATATCTAAGAAAACCACCCAGTCTCTGTATTTCTCCTCACTTATTATGCTTCACATAAATTCATGGAGTTCCTTATATTGTATTAAAATTTAAGACAGAATTCCAGGGGCCAGAATGATTGTACAGGAGGTAGGCACGCTTGCCTGCTTGCCTTGCATACAGCTGACCCAGGTTTAATCCCCCAGCATGCAGTATGGTTCAGTAGCACCAATTGAGTAATTCCTGAATGCAGTCAGGAGTAACCCCTCAGCATTGTTGGCTGTGGCTCCAAAACAAACAGAAAGCAGAATTTCATAAAATTTTGGCTGAACAGAATTCTAATATGTGGACAGATATCACATATTAATCCAATCAATCTATCAAAAATTTATTTTCATTATTTCAGCTTATTATTAAGCTGAATTATTTCCATTACTTAGCTTGTAAGTATTGGTGCAGATGAGGCTCTCTGTTCATTTGAGATTCCCAGGTTCTTCAATTTTTTTTTTTTTTTTTGTCTTTTTTGGGTCACACCTCGTGATGCTCAGGGGTTACTCCTGTCTCTGCACTCAGGAATTACTCCTGGTAGTGCTCAGGGAACCATATGGGATGGTGGGGATCCAACCTGGCTCTGCCGTGAGTGGCAAATGCCCTACCCACTATACTATCGCTCTGGCGCCCTTCAGTGGAATGAATGAAATGAATGAAAATATTGAAAAATTAAGATGCTCAAACTCAGAGTTGGAAAGTAGAACTGTTTATTGGAAAGTAGAAGAGAAAAGAAAAGGATCTCCCTGAGTAGGGAGAAACTTAGTATGGGACTAAATTAAAGTAAGGGAGTTTTGTGTAGGCCTTTTTTTTTTTTAAGAATAAGGGGTGAATTTATTTTAAGTAAATTTACAATTAAATAGCAACATGTAACAATTTCAAACATTTATAAATATTGTGATTTATAGAAAATTATAATCTAAAACTTATTTCAATAGTGAGATTCACAATTATTTACAATTCAACCCAATCTATCTTTGCAGAAAGTGTTTCTAGAAATAACATACCCCTCCCCCAAAAGTGGCAATTTCAAGAGTCATTGTACATGTCATTAAAGTAGCAGCTGCTTCAGTAAAACCCAGCAAATTCTATAATTTAGAAGTGACCACTAATTTCAAACTGTTAATATACATATTCCCATTTTCAGCACGGATGAAATTAATTAGAAGTGTGTAGGCCTTTTAAAGGGCTCCTGACATCTCTTATTGGTTGGCAAGTGTTTACAAAAAGATGTCAGAAAATTGGAACAATATCTTGCTGGTACAAATCTTTCTGGGCATTTTAACCTCTTATCTCCCTGTCAGCCTAGACTCCAGGGCAGAGTTCTATGTTCCTGGGAAGCACAGGAATGCTGAGACAGAACCTTGTGGGTGGAATGTGTGTCAAGTTGATTGGGGAGAGATGGAACATCTGGAGAGAAGAAACTGGCTTTCTCTCTCACTGGCCAGGGGAAACTGAGGCTTCCCTCTTTCAGTATTTCTGCAATAGCAGAGGGTATATAAAATGCTTGTGTTAATAATTTTGTGTATCTTAGATTAATACTGAGAAGTGAAATTGCAGGGTCATAAGTAGTTATGTTTTCCATATTTTGAAGAACTTTTTAAAAAGAAATCAATTTGCAGGTGCAGGAGCAAAAGTACAGCTGGTAGGGTGTTTGCCTTGCACATGGCCAACCTGGCTTTGATTCCCGGCATCCTATGTTGTCCCCAAAGCACCACCAGGAGTAATTCCTGAGTGCAGAGCCAGGAGTAACTGCTGAGCATCACCAGGTGTGACCCAACTAATAAAAAAAAAAACACAAAAAACCCCACAGTGCTTTAAATAAAATTGAAACATAATTATTAAAAGAAATCAATTTATGCTTCTGAAATAATGTGAATGCATGCACCATTTGTGTGTGTGTGTGTGTGTGTGTGTGTGTGTTGGAACAAATTCCTAAAATACAGCTTATTTTTTGCTGTGTTCTGTGGAAGACTTACCTGACCTCAACACCCAGAATGAATGCACACACCTGGCAGACAAAATTAGAACCTCCAGTGAATCAATAAAGAGTATTAAAGAATAAGTGTAGCTAACCATGTTAAATAATTTCTTTTTCTTTTCCTTTTTTTTTGCAAAAATCGTTTGAATATCTTAATGCTGTTTAACTATAACAGATCTTTACTTAACTCTTTGTTTAATCCCTTAGCCACTTAACTCTGTTTATTAACTGTTCAACCACTTGAATCAATAAGAATTTACAGTTTAGTTCTTGCTTGACTACTTTATTTTTGGTTTCTATGTTTTTGGTTTCTGTGGATTGTTTGGTTAACTGCTTTTTTGACTTCTGTAAATTTAGTTGCTTGCTTAGTGAAATTCTGAGAAAGTGGCTTGACACTTTAAAAAAATCCCTTGCTTTTTATTCTGGGCCTCCTGTCTCATCCAGGCTGATCTTGAGAGAACAGTCACTAATCAACTAATAAATGTTGTTTGATTTGTGACAAAATTCTGTCTTTGTGAGACTTTCTTTCTTTCTTTCTTTCTTTCTTTCTTTCTTTCTTTCTTTCTTTCTTTCTCTTTCTTTCTTTCTTTCTTTCTTTTCTTTCTTTCTTTCTTTCTTTCTTTCTTTCTTTCTTTCTTTCTTTCTTTTTTCTTTCTTTCTTTCTTTCTTTTCTTTCTTTCTTTCTTTCTTTCTTTTCTTTCTTTCTTTCATTCTTTCTCTCTCTTTCCTTCCTTCCTTCCTTCCTTCCTTCCTTCCTTTCCCTCCCTCCCTCCCTCCCTCCCTCCCTCCCTCCCTCCCTCCCTCCCTCCCTCCCTCCTTCCTTCCTTCCTTCCTTCCTTCCTTCCTTCCTTCCTTCCTTCCTTCCTTCCTTCCTTCCTTCCTTCCTTCCTTCCTTCCTTCCTTCCTTCCTCTCTCTCTCTCTCTCTCGCTTTCTTCTTTCAAACTCAACTGAGGGATTATTTTTTTTCTTTCAAACTCAACTGAGGGATTCTTATTTTCTCTCACTGTAGAATTAATATTTTTAACTGAGGAACTGGAGGGATAGTACAGCTGGTAGAGTGCTTGTCTTACATGAGACCCATCCTGGTTCAATCCCTGGCATCCCTGATGGTCCCCCCCAGCACTGCCAGGAGTAATTCCTGAGTGCAGAGCCAGGAGTAACCCCTGAGAATGACCAGGTGTGACCCCCAAACCAAATATATACATATAGAAAATAAAGTCACTGAGACCTTGATCTGTACATCAGAGAGAAAGCAGACCCTTCGGCCACTGAGCTATCTCTTCTGAACCCTTCTCTTTTTCAGTAGGGGCCATTGAATGGCCCATTTCCTGGCCATGCCAACTCATGGTTCTCTCTTTCTAGAATTCTCTTCCAAACTGAAATTAGAAAAGAAAAACTGCCACACAATCATCATTCACAAATTTCCCTTTCCACAGGTATCATCATCATTAGTCAATGAATAGGCTAATCTCTTAACTGGTGTTGAGGCTCTGAGTCCCTGGTTATGCTGTACTTGAGGGTGCTCCAGGAGTCCTCTTGCCACATGCAGTTCAGTTGGGGAGAGGGGGTGGAGGACATAATCAATGCTGTGTTCAATCCCAGGGCATCACACATGCAAGGCAAGTGCTCTACATTTCAGCTACATCCTTGCTTCCTCAACCTCTACTATTTTACTACACATACCTTTTATAGGAGATTAACCTATTTGTTGACTAATGATGATGAAAGTTTTTCTTTTCTAATTTCAGTTCGAAAGAGGGTTCTAGAGAGAGAGAACCATGAGTTGGTA
>JAJIBD010035345.1:0-25156 GCA_021461705.1 Cryptotis parvus
GGACTGTAATTCATTGTTGGTGGGAATATAGACTGGTACAGTCTTTGAGGAACAGAACATGAATATTTTTCCAAAAACTAGTAATTGAGCTCCCATTTGACCCAACAATACCACTCTCTGAATATACTTTGGCAGGCCAAAAACACACAGTAGAAAAATATCATCTGCACTTCTATATTATAACAGCACTATTCACAATAGCCAGAATCTGGAAACAAACTGAGTACCGAGAACAGATGAATAAATAAAGAAACTGTGGTACATCTACACAATGGAATACTATGCAGTTGTTAGGAAAAATGAAATTATGAAATTTGTCTATAAATGGATGAACATGGAGAGGATCATGTTGAGTGAAATTAGCCAGAGGGAAAAGGACAGATATAGAATGACTGCATTCATTTGCGGGATATTAAAAAAAAGTATGATACTAATATCCAAGACCAGGAAAACATGGATCAGGAGGACTTATCAGTGGGTGGACTCTACAACAAATGTGTGGGTGTCAGTAGTTAAGTAAAGACAGAGAAGGGACCAGTCTGCTAATAACTGTTGGAAACAGTAATACCAGTCTAGAACTGAGCACTGAAGATAGACAATAACCCCTAAATATATGTATTGCAAGTCACAATGTGTAAAAGAAGAGAAAGAGAGAGAGAGTGAGAGAGTGAGTAAGTCAGAGTCAAAGTGCCTGATATAGAGACAGGTTAAGGGAGTGGGTAAGGAATTACTGGACATTGGAAAATGTGCACTTTTGAGGGATGGTTGCTGGAGCGTCGTATGACTGAAACCTAACCATGAAAGTTTTGTAATTGTTAATCTCACTGTGGTATAGTAAAATTAAAAAAATAAAAAATAAAGAAAAAACACCACTGACTAAGCAAGTGGAAGCACAAATACATTGTTTTGAGATATTTGAGTGGTTTATAGCTCTTAGATATTAGTCCATAATATCAATTTTTTGTGTGTGAATATTTTCTCCAGTGTTTTGTGTGTTTTTTTATTCTAACATGATTTTCTTTTTCTATAAGAAAATTGTTCGAATTCATAAAGTCCTACTTCATTGTTTTTGTTTCTTGTATATTTCCAGTGTAATCAGGTCATTGAAGACCCTTTTCACAACATAGATTTTTTTAATCAGCTCCCTAGGTATGCAGACTGTTTAACTTAAACTCTTCAATATAGATGCATTTCTAAGAGTTCCAAGAAACACTGAACTAAGCACTCTGAGGAAAGCAGTGTGAATTAATTCCACCAGGGCCCAACCAGTGTACTGCATTTTCTTCAGTAGCAGGCAATTTGCATCTTGGAGAAAATCTCCACTGCTGCATGATTTTACTGGAAACTTGTATTTATAAATATCTAAAAATCAGAACTGGGTCAACATCAGCTTAAAGTTTAAAAAAATGTGTGTTAAAAATCCAAATTATGGTTCTCAAGGATTATTATCTGATTATATGATACAGTTTTGAATGGTATGGCAGACATCCATAAGCCTGGAGGAAACAGTAAAATGAAAAACTAACAACAGAATAACCCTAAGTTTTAGTCTTAGGAGAAGGTTAGTAGGTTAAAGACTGGCTTATTAGTGAAATTTGGAGTTGGCCTATCGAAGTTTTATAATTGAGTCAAAATGAATTAACCTTTTTCAAATCAATTTTGATTTCTGTGCTTGTGTTTTAAAGTAAGAGGACACAGGGGAGGGATTGCAAGCAGAGCATGATAAAATGTCTTAAAGTTTGTCGATTTGGCCAGAATTCCCATTCTCTGACATCTTGATAGTGTTCTCAGGACTCCTCCTATGAACCTTGCCTTTTCTTTCTATTTATCCTATTACCATTTCTACTCAGAGTTAAATGTTTCCCCTGTTAGAAATATCTCCTATGCACACGTTGAATACATATACAGGGACTGCAACCTCAGCCTCGTGATGTTAGAAAGAAAAACAAATCAGTTAATCAGAAGTTATCAGGAAGAATCTTACCTTGTGTATGGCAGACATTTCTACTATTGATAATTTAGCAGGAGAGAGAGATTTGAGGATATGTATAGCTATGTATTCAGTTCTGCATTCTTCTCTCTCCATTGAGATACCCAGTAGTTAGTAATTTAGAAAAAGTTTACTCGAAGAACAGTAAATGCTCAAAACTACTTCTCAAATGTCTTAACTATCTATTAATAAAGTAATGAATGAAAAAGTAATATTTCTTAATAAAATATAAAGAGAACATATAGAGTTTGAAGACCTGTTTTGACAATATTTTAAAAAGGAAACTGATTTATTGATCAAATATTACAATAAGAGATCTTTAGATCATTGGATATTGTGAAGTGAGAATTTTACAAAGTGCTGATAATCAGGCTGCTAGTTTTATATTTAAGCTCTTAGTTTGTATAGGCTTATAGTAGCAGAGCAACGATGAAGCAGTAGCTTAATGATTTTTATTGGTTCCAGCGTAACTTTTAGCACAGGCCAAAAAAAAGCATACCTAGCTAGCCTCAACATTGACAGAGGGCATGGAATTATATTGCTTTTAATTTTAATGATTTTATGTTTAATGTTTCAAATAAATGGTAATAAATAGAGGCCTTAAATTTTTTAAACACCATTTATTAAAAAGGCAATCAAAAGCTTCATTTTTTAAATTACACAATTTTCCTCCATAATTAGAGATCAGTTCTTGCTTTCATGTTTCCATTATTTGATATTAGTGGTTCTACTGAGAGTTTTGGCTAATACAAGATTTCAAGTCACAGCCTAAAATTATAATATATGAATTCTATATTTAATTGTACTGAAATTAAACTGCAATTTTAAACTTGCATACCACAAATTGACTTTTAACAGAATTAACTCCATGGATATAAATAAAGAACAATTTTTCAAATAAAGTTAGAAATTGGAATGCACTTATTTGTATCAGCTAAAAAGTATTTCATATAAAATAATGATTTTTATATTACTATAAAGAGGAGAGATACAAAATACAATCTATAAGTCTAAAATGCTAGAATAATATTTTTCACAAAAGTAGTGAAATATTTAATAATAATCAACTATAAATATCCCCGTTTCTACTAAACAGGAGCTGAATAGTGAATGAACATATTTGTTAATAGTGCTGTTTATAAAAATATTTCAATCATGAAAATCTATATATGAAATAATAATTTCATAATAAAGTCAGTAAAAGGTCATACTTATAAAATGTATGATCTTTGGGTGGGAGTGATAGTAAAATGGGTAGGGTGTTTGCCTTGTACTTGGCAGGCCCGAGTTTGATTCCCATGAGCACCACCAGGAGTAATTCCTAACTGCAGAGCCAGGAGCAATCCTTGAGCATCTCTGAGTGTACAGAAAAAGCAAAAAAAATTAAAAAAAAATACATGTATTCTCTTAAGTAAGATACTATTAGTTACCTGCTCACTATCATTACAAGGTTTTTTTTTTTGTGTGTGTGAGGGGAGGGAGAATGTCCAGTTAATTACTATCCTAACCCCACAGTCCCTTTAGAGAGGAATAAACAAATGAGTTTCCACTGTGGAATTTTGGGAAACTTTTGCTGTACTGTTGGAAGTATAACCCTTCTTACTTGATGGTTTTTTCCTCCCTGGTATTTAGGGTCATTCATTTTTGCCTGCATGGGATATCACAACAATAAAGTTTCAGAAAAAAAGATGGAGGAAAATATAAAGAGGGCTCTACCCCTGGAGGTTTTCTAGCAGGCCTAGACTGCTTTTAATTGCAGTGGCTATGTCCAAACACATACATTAACAAATTTTTTGAGTGAGGAGGGGTGAAAGGAGGGATAAGAAAATAACCTGTCTTTCTGTTTTGCTTCCATAGTAATTCCAATGGTATATATCTGAGTATAATAGCCTGCAAATATAGATCTCAGAAGCATAAGTAACTAGAATATATATAGGACAATAAATAGCAGAAAATAAATAAATAAGTAGATGAAGAGATAGATAAATAAACAAATAAATAGAAGAAAATATTTGAAAATCAACTGTGGTAATTGAGCATTTCTAGTAGCTACAGACAACTAGAAAGTTTTTTCTCCATAGTATATATTTAAGTTATAAAACTCTATAAATGTTGTCAAGATAATGGTTTATGGCAAATAAATCTATTATAATTTAAGAATATGTAACTAATAATATTTGCAGTATAAAAAATTAAGATTCCTATGTATTTTGATAAAAAATAGACCACATACCAGATGTACATATATATAGAAAAATATATAATGCTTTTATATAGTGAAGAACTTATATTAGGAAAATAATATTCTTTGGACAAATGTTGGAGTCTGTACAAACAAATATAATGAATTTATGGATTTAAAAGAATGAACAAATTTAATCAGCAATGCTATATTTCTTTTGTCCTTTCATAGCTTGTTTACAGATTTGTTTAGTTTACAGAGAGGCTCACAGCACATTAGGCTTAGCAACTCTGGAGGACAATTTGCTCTAAGTATATGGTGAGTGTCAAGGTGAGGAGAAAGTGGGTTATTATGCTGATCAGTTCTCTCAGAAGTGATTCACAAAACAGTCCAAAGCAATAAGTTGGTTCTTTGAAATGTGTTCTTTATTTAGCATATGATTGCTCTTTTGAAGTATTAATATTCATGAAATGTAACATGCTTTGGTTTTGTTATAAAGTGATGGGGGTAGTGTATTGCTATCACATACACCATCAACTTTAGTCACATAAAAGTAGCTCCAACTATCTCAAAAGATTTTGAGGAGGGCCTGTCCAATAGTGAATTCATAGGAAAGCTGCCCAGATATCTTGTCTGCTCTTCAATTTGTGCACTATTGTAATTGAAGGTCATTGCATAATCTACTGGGGAGGTCATAAATAAAAACTAGATGGATTATATATATATTATATATAATCTGTGTAGTGTATCTCACAGGGATTATATATAGAATTCCTGTGAGTTACACAGTTACAAAGTTGTTCATGATTGGGTTTCAGTTATACAATATTCCAACACCAGTCCCTTCACCAGTGTACATTTCCCACCTCCACTGAATCCCCCAGTTTTCCTCTCACCACGCCAGCCAGCCTGCCTCTACAACAGGCACTTTCGTTCATTCTCTCTCTTTTATCTTTTTGAGAATTATGATTGGTAATTAATGTACTGAAAGGCTCCTATGTTTGTCCCTTTACCTTCTCTCAGCATTCAACTCTTGTCCAGTGAGATCATTTCCAACTATCATTGTCAGAGTGGTTTCTTCCTAACTGTCTTCCCCACCACTTGTGGTAGATGGGAAGATATTTAATCATCACAAACATATTCTTACAATTGCATAGGTCATAAATCCATGAACAAGAATATGAAGGCTTTGTGTCTGGGGTCTTTTGAATTACAGATAGAAGATTATATTCTTATCCTGTCCTCACAAAAGTAGTGAATGGTGCTTCTTGCTTTGCAGCCTTGGTGTTTCTGTATGCAATAATTTCTTCTTACAAGAACACCAGTCGATAAATTGACCCTTACCTAAATTCCCTATCTCCGAATATAGTTATATCTTGAAGTGCTGTGGCTTAGGTTTCAAATGTATAAACTTTGGTTGTGCAGAGGATTAAAAGATTCTGCAATCACCACATTGCAGAATATGATGGTAGAACACAATGAAAGAAAGCAAGATGGAGGTTTCATGGTGGAGTAACAGAAATGCAATACAACTAGGCTAGAGACATGCAAAAATGAGGAATAAAGTGAAAAATAGAAACTTACCAGCAGGAAAGGATCTATGTTTTCTTGAGTTAGATGCTACTTCTGCTTTCCTTTTTTAAAACTGCCAGGAATGGTACTAAGTAATCATGATGGATGTCTCCTTTCACGTTACAAAAACCACACATTTCATTTTTTAGAATAATATTTTACAAAAATATAAAAATGTGTTTTCCAAGGATTTTGAGTTTGAAATCTATCACTGACAATCTCTGATATTTTGGTGGATGCTTAATCTTATTCTTTTGATTTTTTATCCATGTAGGAGAGGTCTCTTTTGAATAATTCATGTAAGATTAAAATAGGGGCAATGTATGTCAAGATTGTAGATTTTAATAGATGCTCATTTAATTTCACATGCATTTTTACATTATATATATATATTACATCCTGAGAAAATAGTTCATAAACCATATGTGTTTTGAAAAAATGAAGAAAGTTGACACAATATAGAATTGGTTAGTCAGAAACTGATAATATTTCGGAGCATGACAGTAGAAAATATTCAGAAAATAAAGCTAGTGTAAACATATTGAAGACCTAGGATAAGCATAGAGTTGATTTTATTTCCACCTACTCTTAACTAATGTGTGGTGTATGTGGAAGAACATTGGCAGAAACTACAGTCTCCAGAACCTATTGATAACACCCAATCAGGCTCCAAAAGAGTAATCAAAAGAATTCTCACTAATCCTCAGAGAGAGTTAACTTGTTTATTTCTTTGTATATCAGCCAAAGTGTTATATGGTAACCTGGAAGGTCAAAATGAATGTCTTTTCGTGGAGCTCTGGGCCTGTTTGTTGATGCTTCTAGCTTCTTACTTTCTGTACTTTTCTAGGCATTTGCCTAATGGATTTGGGGTATTGACAGTTGTAGAGCCATGGATTTGAGCAGTGGAGAGTAAACACCTAAATGTTTGTTTGTTCTGTACACACACTAAGAAAGTAAATGTAGGTGTCTTTTTAAAATCACGAACAACTACAATACAGAAACTCAGGTTAAGGCAAAGACTAAATCATCCTCTACAACAGTAGAACAAATAGGCACAGAGCTTACTGGTGCTTGTCCGTTTTCACATCGTCTACTGCCATATAATTCTAAAAATATTGTTCTTTCAGTTTTGTGTGCATTCTGAGCTGGCCACCCTTTCCTATCCTAGAAATACTTCAAACAATATATTTTATTCAGTAGATAAATTACTGAAAATTTGTGTTTTTCCAAGTTTCATTGTTAGTTGCCCCAAAAATGCCAATTCAGGACATGCTGAATAATTCTCCAAACTTGAATGTTTATTTCTTTATTTCTTTTTTATGCTTGTGCCTCATTAAATTATAATGCAGGGAGAAACTGTGACATAATAAAGGCACACAAAGAGGTATAGAAAATCATAAGGAAGAATGATGAGATGACAACTATAACAGGCTGGGAAAGATGATAACAAGGACAGTATAGATAGGAAAACAGGTGAAAGAGAAACTATCACACTATCCAGGCTCCTTTTCTTTGTAAGCATAGCTTGTCTCAAAGTAACTGGTTCAAATCATGTATTTACTTTGAAGGCTACATTCATGCATTGCTTCTGCATGAATTTTGGCTCGTTCATTTAACCAGGCATATTGTTTAGATCATGTTAGACTTTGCTCATTAAAAAAAAAACTTTTGCATATATCCAGAAAAGCATGGCACATAACTAATGACTTTATAAACAAGCTCTATTCTCCTTATCAGAGAACTGTCCAGTTACTGTGGGGAAAGAAAGATGATTTCTTCAAATTATAATCATATTTCACACTTAGGAAAATCTCTGACTATATTTTATGATTTGGTCAGTTCTTGTTTAATAAACCAATAAAACTTATAATCATTACTTAACAATAACAGAGTGCCTTCTCCACAAAAATAGACACACCATCTCCTGCACTTTAATTGTTCCACTGCATACTTTTGACCATTTGACCTTTTGAAAATACTCTTACATCCAACCCTTTGAAATGAATAAGCATATAAATTGAACATGCACTATATTAACTTAAAAACATAATTACATAAAATAAATTTATAAAACAGGATCCTTCATAATATCCCATGAATATAATCTCTCTATATATACAGACATATATGTAAAAGATGCATACTTTAATTTGTAGAAAATTATGATTTGAAAATGGCACAATTGTCTGAATTGTACTGATGGCAGCACACATTCAAAACCTCATGACGGGTTGAAAATTGATATTTTTTCCTTTGAAGTTCTCTCCTAACCATTATAGCAATGTTTTAAACTACACAGGAACTGCATCCCCAAAGAATGCTGCAAAGATTAGTGATAAAGTGCTTGGCAGTTATTAGAGTCTCAAATGCCATATTTTTCCTTTCTGAAAGAAAACCTTAACACCAGGGATTCTTCTCCAACTGTTACCGCCTTTTGGTGATTTCAGTACTAGGCCATCACAGAAAGCTGACATTACTGGAATGGTGGTACTTTCATGCTTTTCCATTTCATTCTTTCTGCTTATGTGACAAGTAATGTCACGAATTTCTTCTGTATTGGTTATTTAGGTGAGGTTAAATAAACATAAAAAGGGGAAAATTTGATTATTTTTCTCAATCTGTTTACTCTGATTTAACAAAAAAGTGTTTCGGAAAGATTTGAATTAAAAACAATCCAAAAGTCTTTCCTTGAAATAAATTATTTTTTGGTTCAATTGAATATATGATTCAAATTTATCGTGTAGCCTTTTATAGATACTCAAGGGTGGAATGCTTTACTATACATTGACTCAAACATTTAAAATTGCGAGATTAGGAATTATCATAGATTGTTCTGGTCATATAAAAGGAAACAACGAAAAATAATCGATCATATCCACACGATTAAACCAAACTCAATTTTGAGGTCTATAGGAGAGTATTATAGATGCTCAAGATGTATCTACCATCATCAAGATGCCTCTATGTCTCCCTCTAATTAATTTAAAGAAAGTCTTTGATTCTGTGGAGACTGGAATGGACATAGAAGCTCTAGCCAAACAGGGTGTTCAAACGCAATACATAAAGATCCTTTGTGAGCTATATTATGGACCTCCACCAGGATCTCATAACATTCTACAAAAGTGATCATTGGCGTAAAGGGGGTTGGAGCAGAGTGATACCATTTCACCAAAACTCTTCAGGTACTGTAGCTCAAGAACATCATGTGGCAATTAGAATGAAAGGAATTAGGGAATAGGCGGTGAGGCAGCTTCGCCACTTAAAGCCACTGATGACATTGTTCTGATAACACCAAACATTAGCCAAGCGGCACAAATACTGGCTGACTTTGACTGAGAATGTGGAAAGATAGGTCTACTGCTGAATCTGAACAAAACTATGTTCATGAAAAATAAGGAACCAGTTCCAGAGGCCCATTCACTCTCAATGGAACAAAACATCACTGAATACATAAACTAATGCGTACCTAGGTCGAGAAGTCATCATGATGAGCGACCTAAAATCTGAATAACGCCCAGGAGGAAAGAGCTGCATGGAATGCCTTCAAAAGCTTGTCGAATGTGGCTCTGGCACATCTCTTGACTACAACGTTCTCCCTACATTGACATACACCTCAGGGCTTGGGCCTATGAAAGCCAGGATGAGAGTGCTATTCGGGTCTCCCAGAGAGCCGAAAGAGGCCATGCTTGGAATATCCCGCATACTCACTCTAGTGAGAGAAATGTCCAGAGTTCGACCTCCATCACTGTTCAAAATCAAAGGACACTCATCTACACCAAGCTTACCCAAGGCATCGAATCAGATGGGCTGAGTTGTATAAGCCGTCTGGAGATGACCACTGTACTAGAGCTATTACTGATTGGATCCCATGGGACGTCAAAAGATGCGTGGTCGCCCACCAGGAAAGATCAGATTTGTCCTTAATAAGACCCTGAATGAATGGTTCGAGGCTCTGGGCTACTGGCACCTGATAGGGTCAAGAAATAATACTGGCTCCCAGCTTGAGCAAACCTATGAATAACGAGATATAAATGACCAAGTGATCAAGATTCTTTGAAAAATTATTTCATTAACTTACATTTTCTTCTCTAGCATAAATATGAAGATTGAGAAATAATCACACAGCAATTTGCACCACATTTATCTTTTTATATATATTTTTTGATTTTCAAAATGTACCATGTAAGAACAAGCATTTCTCTATTATTTAGTCAATATGATGATCCAGACTCCACAGCTTATCAGAGCTCCACCCAAGAGAAAAGAGGCAATCTCAGGCGACTCATAAGAGTACCACCTATAGAGAGGCCTATTTCAGAGCCCAAATAAGCTGAACCAGAAACACAGATGCACAGGGCAGAGCTGCGTCCTGGCTCTCCCTTGGCTCTGCCTGGTCATGAGATTTCAGGGAGGAGTGACAAATCTGGCCCTGGCCTGCTGTCCCAATGAGCCTCAGAAGAAGCCAGAGCCACCCACATACCAAGATGGCAACCATTTTCAACATCTGGACTACACAGTTTCAGAGTTTCATCCAGAAAAGACTGATCTCAGGGCCTGCTCATCAGGTCCTACCCTACAGTGATGCCCTATTTCAAGTCCAGGTATGCTTAGAACAGAGACACGAATATATTGGACAGAGCTGCTACAGGCTCTCCTGTTCTCAGCTGATCGCCCAGAGGCATCCGGGAGGGAGGTTGGTTCGCCCTGGCCCACCATTCCAGTGAGCCCTCACGAAGCCAGAAGAACCCCACACCCTGAGGGCAGGCATTTCAATATACAGACTCCACAGCTTATCAGAGCTACACTCAAGAAAAGCCCATCTCAAGACCTATTAGTCAGAGTCCCACCCTACAAGAAAAGCCTATTTCTAGAAGCCTGGTTCAGCCCTGATATGCTGAGCCAGAAGAGACACCAGATCACGCAGAGCAGAGATGCTGTGGCTCTCCCTGTTGTGTATGGCCACTTTTCGGCTATACAGTTCATCGACAAATGAATGAAATGAGAGTCTGCCTACTACCAAGAATATCCCACTATGGCATGGCAGAGTCTGAAGCTACCTATGTCATATTCAATATACCAAGAACAGTAGCGATCATGGACCTTATTCCTATGACCTGAAGGAATGGTTAGAACTCATCATGTTCCTGTAAAGAGCCTTGGAGATGCCCTAGGGCTGCACTAGCACACAACAGGGATGAATGGAACGATACTGGTGCCTGCTAAAGCTTTCAAATCCATGAACAAGAAGACAAGTGATACAAGTGATAGTCTATTATATATCTTTATCATTTTATAATAAGGTATATTAATGTATTTTTTCTTTTCTATTACCCTGTTTGTGTGGATTTCCCTTATAATCTCATCCACTCTCGTATGGCCAGGCTATCTTAGTGCCTAAAACCTTTTTGATTACCATCATTGGTTGCGGGAGGAACAAACTGACAGTTTCTCTGAAACAATTGATCAGTTTATTGCCAGTATGTGGTCTAGAGAGAATTTCTACATTATAAAATATTCCATAAAATTGTTATTGTGAATGACATTGTAGTGACTCTACCCAAATAATACACTACACATAGGTTTTGGTAATAGTTACTTATGAATATTTCAAAACCTCTTGAAAGTTCTCATATGTTAAAAGATGGTTGGGTATAATCCTAAATAAGCTAAGGAAGTCTATAAAATAAAAATATCTATTTTACCAGAATAGAGCATATTGAAATGGTCTCATATTTATAGTCTCATAATTTTTAAGAACAAATAAGATTAATGTAAACTATGCCTTGTCCCAAGGGAAACCTATTTCCATATTCTCTCTGACAAAGGATGCTTAACAGAAAAATAAAATACTGAAGTATTTTATTCTAAATAAAATACCCCAAATGAGTAAAACTGAAAACCTTTGTATTATGATTCAATCGTTGTCCCAGAACTTTTCTTATATAGCACTTCTGACTCACATGCGCATAAGTAATTTATCAAGGATGAAGTTTAAAACAAGAAATTGCACTTATTTTGGTGAGTAAGAACAGAGTCAGTTCAAAATGAATGGAGTAATCTATAATTAGGCATATGTGTATTGAAACTTGTACCGTTTGAAGAGAAGCATTTTAGAATATGCGAAATGATCTAAGACTAGATTGGAAAGACTCACTAAAAATGCCAGGAGATTTCTACTAGTTTACAACAGAGATTGTACATATGCTTGTTGTGTCACATTATATAACTCATATATATTTAAATGTGTTTTCCTCTACACACATAACCAAGTTTTACCAAGATTATTGCCTCCTCCCACTAAGAATTGAGCACTTTATTTTCCACCTAACATCCCAGGGGAAGATTTATGATTTTCTGACAAATTGAAATAGCCGAAATAATACTACTTGACTTTTAAAGCGAGTGGTAGTGAAAAGAATAAAATAGACACAATATTGCCCATTTAGAATAAACCAGTAGCATGCAAGAAAAGTCCAAATTATACAAGGAAGAAGTCCCGTATGGCAACCACCCAGCATCTTTCATATGAATGAGTGAGGTGGTGTCTTTCCCTCCCAAATTTCAGGACAATTTGAACTTTTGAGTTTTTTTAGCATGGTCAAAAAAACATGAAACTAAAAGCAAAAATTCTTTTAAGCCCAAGGAAATTCCTAGTCCAAGCATTCATAACAAAAAAGTTATTTAACATCATCGATTTTAATTATATTAATTTGAATAATCTGTTATATTTCATTAGTGCAAGAGACAGATACACAAGGCAGAGCAGAAACCAGCTTTCCCTGTCGTATAAAATGCCACAGTACTAGTACTATCAAATTACCTCCAAATTGCTGTGAATATTCTACCCACGCTCTGAGAGAGCCCCAAAAGTAATGAGAGTATAGGGCCCATATGGCAGAGCCTGGCAAGCTGTCTGATGCATGTTCGATATGCCAAAACCAGTAACAAAAATGTTTGTTTTTCCTGACACTGAAAAGAGCCCTTAATATGGCAGCAGTAGAAAGGTAAACAAGCAGGGGCCTGATAAAATTTCACCGCCATCCTAGGCTGCCAAATGAAGAAGGTCTAAAATGACTGTCTGTAATTTCAATGCACGTACGCTGGCATAGGAAGCATATATTGAGGATCTGATGGTGCAAAGCGCAAAAATACCAAGTACGACATCATTGGTCTGACTGGACGAGGAGGCGTTAGTTGCATCATGCTGTATTTGACACTGGAGAAGAATTGTTCCTTGAACATGCGACGAAAGAGGTGTCAGTGGCATTGGTGTCCTTGTCAACACGAACATGGCCGTCAACATTGATTCATTTGAATGCCTAACAAACCGGATAGGACAACTACACTTGAAGAGCTGTGGCCCACTGCCAGCAATTTCTATCTTCATTGTCTACTCACCAACATCCACATACAAAGGAGATGAAATTGAGAAATTCTACATGGAACTAGGGGAGTTCTATAAAAAAGATCACACCTTCTACAAGATCATAGTCGGTGATTTTAATGCCAAGATAGGACCGAGAAGATTGGCTGAAGAACTCCCCTATTGGGACCCATGGCCTAGAATGGAGCGAACAGGGTGAGAGACTATCTGAGTTCATCATGTCCCACCAAGACCATTCATGAGAACTCACAGTTCCAGAAGGCTTGAAGTGAAACGTTGAACATGGGAATCTCCTGGTGGACAGTTCCACAATGAAATTGACCACATCATCTTCAATCGACGGTTTTGTCTGACTAATGTTGCTGTCTTCCCCCAAATTCCAAACAGGATCGGACCACCGTTCTCCTTCTTTAAAATTCTACTTCCCCAAACAGGGAGAAAAGGCTGCAAAGCTTAAGAAGAGAACTCCCCAGAATGACCACCAACTGGGAACTCTTTTGGCACCATTGCAGCAAAGGGAAGATACCACCATTGACGACATCGATGAAGAATACAACCGACTGGTTCAGCACCTCCATGATTGTGCGAGAAGAATGCCGAGAGATAGACACAAAAAAGGACGCCTGTCTTCGAAACTCTCGAGCTCATTCGCCAAGCGCGGCAGGCGCCAGCCTCAGGAGAACAAATGCTAACGTCCAAGCTTGCTAAAAGGTGCAGAGAAGTAGTAAAAGAAGACCTCAAAGACAGAAGAGCAGAAATACTGGAAGATGCAGCAGAAGTCGGGAAAGCATTTGCATGCCCGCCTGTCCTTACCAACTATAAGACCAAGATGACTGCCCTCCGACGCCCTGATGGATCAATCACATCTTCCAGAAAGGCAATGGAGAAGATTATCCATGACTTCTACTCAAATCTCTTTGATAGCCACATCCACCTGCCACATACCAAATTCCACAGGATGGATATGTCATTCCCAACATTCTCCCTTCTGAAATCCGACATGCCATCTCGTAGTAAAGAAGGGAACAGCACCAGGCCCAGACAAAGTCAGACCAAACACCTGAAGAATCTGCCGTCTGTACTCATCAGTACACTAGTTGGCGCTTCACATACTACCTGTCTGGATGCAAGGTGCCCTCCCAATGGAAAACCAGCAGGACAGTTCTACTGTTCAGAAGGGAGAGCATTCACAAGACATCGGCAACTATCGCCCCCATCTGCCTGTTGTCCGTCATCTACAAGCTGTTTACCGAGTCATCCTGAACAGGATTAGCAGAACACTAGATGAAGGACAACCATGCGAGCAAGCAGGCTTCCGAAAGGATTTCGCTGTCGACCATATCCACACAGTAACCAAGCTCATTGAGGTTTTGTAGGGGAGTACAAGATGCCGCTCTGTCTCACGTTCATTGATTTACAGAAAGCCTTTGATTCTGTGGAGACTGAAACAGTCATCGAAGCCCTAACCAAACAGGGTGTTCAAACCCAATACATCAAGATCCTTCGTGAGCTGTATTTGGATTCACCACCAGGATCTCACCATTCTACAAGAAGTGATCATTGATGTCAAAGAGGGGGTTCGACAGAGTGATACCATTCACCAAAACTCTTCAGCGCCACCCTCGAGAACATCATGGCACAATTAGAATGGGAAGGAATGGGAGTGAAGATAGATGGTCGGCAACTACACCACCTCGCTTCGCTGATGACATCGTTCTAATAACACCAAACATTAGCCAAAGGGCACAAATGCTGGCTGACTTTGACCCAGAATGTGGAAAGATAGGTCTACAGCTGAATCTAAAGAAAACTATGTTCATGAGAGAATGAACTAGTTCCAGAGGCCCCACTTCACTCTCAATGGAACAAACATCTCTGGATGCAGCAGTTAATGTGTACCTAGGTCGAGAACAACATGATGAGCGACCTAAAACCTGAGCTACGCAGGAGGAAGAAAGCGGCATGGAATGCCTTCAAAGCATCGAAGAAATAGCTAAAAGGACAAAGAACCTCCAGCTCCGGGCACATCTCTTTGACTCCACCGTTCTCCCTGCATTAACATAGGCCTCAGAGACCTGGGCCCTACAGCAGGATGAGAATGCTATTGGGGTCTCCCAGAGAGAATCGAAAGAGCTATGCTTGGAATATCACGCCTCACTCAAGTGAGAGAAGGAATCCCGGAGTTCTGACCTCGGTTGCTATTCCAGAATCAGGGGTGCTGTCTCGTTTGCCAAGGCATCGAAAATCAGATGGGCTGAACATCTATATGCGATTTGGAGACAACCGCTGGACTAGAGCCTTTACCGACTGGATCCCAGGGGACGTCAAAAGATCTTGTGGCTGCCCACCAACAAGATGGTCAGACTTCTTTGTCAAGACCCTGAAGGGAGGGTTTGGCTCTTCATATTCCTGAATCAACCAGATGCCATTAGGCTACATTGGCACGTGATAGGGCCCAATGGAAATGTTACTGGCGCCTCTCGAGCAAATCGATGAATAATGGGATTCAAGTGTCAAGTGAAGAGAGCAAAGAGCAAATCGATGAATAACTGGATTCGTAATGAGTTATAACATTGTTAAGAGGAGCAATCTCTTCAAGTACTAAAATGGTGCAGTAATCAGAGACAACACATGAATTTGATTTATGTTTCGTAACCTATTTGTAACCTAGGACCCTATGACTTATTCAAGCATTACATATACATATATAATTAATTACAAGTTAATAAGCGAAATAAGAATACCTACGATTTTTAGTTGCACTTTCCTATATTTGTATATATTCTTATTTCTATTTGTGCCGCTCACTCTGCGACCAACTATGTATCTCAGGTTGGGTACTCTGTCCAGCCTCAGAGTCCTTTCATATGTTGAGTCTTAGGTTTGTCATAATATGCCATAATAGTCAAGAGGAAAATATTTAGCTTCATTCCTTAAGACTCTCTACAGAAAAGTTCTTGGGAGAATCTACCTCAGGCAATATTTGCCTCAAAGTTCTCTGAAGTTGTGCACTCTACTGTGACATGCATGGATCTAGGGAGTACCAGGCCGAATGAAATGGGGCAGAGGGAGGGGAGACAAAGAATGATCTCACTGATATTTGGGATATAAAGAGAAACAGTAGTGAGAAATAACTAATGCCCAAATGTGGGTGACAGGATAAACAAAGAGCAGGAGAGGTGAATCGGTTCTTGGTAGGAAGCTTGCCAGTAAGGTGAGAAGGATAGAAAGCAAGAAACTACTAACAGGTTCTGTGGAAGTGTTCATTCTAGAAAAGAACTGGGTACTAAAAAGGAGGTGAAGTGTTATGCCTATTACTACTCAGCAAAATTATAAAACACCAATGTCAATAAGGAGAGAGAAGAAAGAAATGCCTGCCATATGGGCAGACAGAGGAACAGGAGATAGAGGGAACTGGGGACATCGGTGAGGAAGTGGGCACTATTGGCGAGAATGGTGTTAAGAACAATGTACGTCTGAAACTTAATCTTGAATAACATTTTGAAATTCCATGATTCAATTAAAAGAAAAAGCACTTTACAAAGACTCTAGAAGTAGTTTCTTCCATGCTGGAGAAGTATCACGATCTCTCTCAACACATATCACTCTCTTTCCCTCAAGTCTTTAGAAATTTCTTTAATAAGGTTAATTTTGTTTCCATTTAAAAATTTAAAACATAAGTGAATCTACAAGTTCTTGAAATAGTGTAAATGCTCTTTAATACTAGTGTCTGTTGTGTGCAATGGCAGAAGATATATAGAGCTACTCATTTCCAGTTCTTCATATACTATTACATTTAAGCTAGCATATGTATAAGAGATAATATATGAAATAGAAATGACTGAATATTTTACTTTCTTCAAATTGGATATTGAAAATATTTTTACAATTTTGAATATTTGACTTACTCACACTGGATTCTATGAAATTAATTTTAGAAACTACCTTTAATGATAAGGAGTATAAATATAGAAATAAGAGCAAGTAAAATGCACTTTAGTAATAGCTGTCAGGTAATTTGCTGTGATTGCTGATGTGCATTTGATCCAAACTGAAAATCTGAAATGCAAACTGCTTTACTTCTATATAACACTTTGCAAATGGTTCCCTAAATAGGTATGGATTTTCTTTTCTTTTTTTTTATTTTGTTCTCACAAATAGATTTTCCTTTAGGATTACGTTAATTAGGTGCCATTCTAAAGAATAAAAGCAGCAACAATTACACAAACAGTTTTCTTTAAAGAATAAAAAGTTCCTGTTTCAAAAATTTTCCACCTAAATATTAACATTTTTGTTATCATTCACAAAGAATCATTGCAACTTCACAAGTCAGGCCAATAAGTAGTATAAAATGTATTTTGCCTAATAATGGCACCTAAATGGGAACATAAGATTCTGAAGATGACTAATTAGAAGAATAATATCATGATTATAAATGGGCAGAAGTTATCCATAATGACCAATTTCCTTGTATAAACTCAGAAAGGAACATTTTAAAGTCCTTTACTCCACAAGACTAGAGAGATAGTGCAGCAATTAAGCCCCTTTCCTGTGGCAGTGGTCAAGCCATTTCAACTCACGAGTACCACATAGGGTCCCACGTGTTCCACCAGGGTATATAAGAACAGAGTCAGAGTTAAGTCCCTAAACGCACAACCAAGTGAGACCCAAATCATTCCATCTCTGTGTCCTAGGTCTCACAACTTATTTTTACTCAGAAAAGTTATAGAACTCTACACTTTTAAAAATATCTACTATGTTGAAATTTAAATCTAAAAATGTAAAGAAACATCTCTATCACATTTGCACATACACACATAATATTTTTAAATTTATCTTCACTATTTTTCAACACTTCAAAACACGGCAGCAAAGAGTAGAATACTTAATAACTTCCTATAGCATAAATATTTTTAAGGTTTGCAATAGATACTATTACACTATTTTGGATGGTTAAATTTTGAAGGGTTAAATTGTTTATATATATTAAATTTCACATCAGAAACTATGATTTTGATTTCTGGTTTCATGGTTTTCTGACTTCAACATAAACTATGATAAAAACTTATTCCCATTTATATTTTGATTTTATTGTCTATGAACAGAGAAATTATCCAAACCCCCTGTCACTTAGACAAGCACAGTTATTTATTCATGCACAACAGTTTATTTATAGAAAGAAGCATTTTTCTTTGTCTAACATTTTCATCAAATCATCTCTCATAAAATACTATATTTTAGTTTTTATTGTTGTATTTTAACACTTGGATCATTTTTAAGATAATGAGCGATTGTGTGAAAGCAGTTTAAAAGTAATGTCGAATGAAGACACGTGAATGTTTCATTCATCTGTTGTTAGGTCCCCAGTGTTTAGAGGAAGAGACACAAGTGAGAAAAGAATTTTGCATTACTATTCAATGAGAGTAATACAAATTAACGATAATTTAATTTGAAATAATTATATGTGGAAGATAACTGAAAGATGAAAAGAACTAATTTTATAAGCACTGATGACAAATGGTGTTTGTAATTAGAAAAGAACTTTAATGTTTATCAAGGAAGTTTCTTCTTGAACATTTTGAATATGTTTATGACATCGAGGAGTCTGTATTAAACACTCAAATAAGAAGAAAAAAATATGACTGTGTATATACAATTTTTTTCCTTTCCTTCTTCTTTGTATTTCTGATTTAATTTTTCATTCAGAGTAACCTTAGTTCATGTTATTTTTATGTTTTCAAGTGTTCCCTTCTGTCCCGTCTTCAGCATTAAGTTTATACACCTTATACCTGATGAGAGCTAATAATTTTGATGGCAAGCTATAGCATATACTTCATATGTTATTCTTCCTAATTCTAGAAATACGACAAGCTCAGTCCTGTGTACTAATTCATCCAACCATTAATGGATAATAAATGGATTGAGCACATGGATTTATATTTATGCTAATATAGTCATTTTAACCAAGTCTATAAATGCTATTACTTCAGTAGGTTATATAAGGCAAAGAATATTGACGAAGTACATGGAGTGAAATATTAAAATTAACTTACATATTTATTTTACTCTTGAGTTGAAAGTATTAATCATCCCATGCCAAGGATTTTGCTCTTGTCATGTGCTTTTACCTGATACTAATAGAGCCTTTAATGGGGTGGGGAGACATACATGGGATTGTTTTTGCTTGGGCTGGAGAGGGAGAATGCAAGACTGCTTTAGTCAGATTTATCCACAGGTGGCCAATCCAGAAGGGGATGCGTGGGAGAGGGAGTTGAAAAGGGAGCCCTAGACTCTCTCTCTCTCTCTCTCTCTAAGAAGAAGAAAACTGAGATGGGGGTGGCTTTTGGCTTATTCTCCCCCTTAATATCTTGACTCGCGCACTCTCTGACCAGCTCCTTCTTGCTCACCAAATAGCAGACAGGGTGAAGCTGAAAGAGAGAATGTACACTCAACGCAGGTAGCACTAGAGAAAGGACCAGGACATCGTCCATGGGTATTAGTAGAGACCTGGACCTGGGAGGCAGGGAGGGATATAGATTGTCTGCCTTTTCTGCACAATAAATTAACTTCACTTTATATGAGTTTTGTATAGTAATCATTCATGCAATTCTCAAGAGCATGCTTGTACAGGAAATACACTTTACGTTAACAAGATGAAAAAGAAAAATGCCCGGAATGATGGTTTGTAGCAAATGAATGATATCTAGAACAGGGACTGGAAAATTTACCCTTTTCACTTTCTACAACATTGATTATGGGTCACATACAGTCAGTATGGTGAAGACCTTCGTTAGAGACTGGTGCATGTTTCTGACTTAGGACTTGTAGAGATATGAAGGAGAAGAAAAAAAAACTAGCAGTTTCAAGTCCAATTGCTGTTACAAGACAATAGTATGAGTCATGGTGGATGTCAATTTGTTTCATAAGCAGCATAACTTGTCAATAGAATTGACATTATTTCAAGTAATATATAAATTGTTGGTGGGTTGTGGCGTGAGTAAAAATAATGAATCTTATACAGAAGTCTTTAGTGCTACGAAGTTTAATTTATTAAAAGATATTTGTTTTAGGAGAGAGAAAACTAGAAAACAAACAAAAATGTCACATTACATTTGTACTTGCACCTTAAATATCAACCTATAGAGATATAACCCTATTACCCTTAAAAATAAACATGGGAGGCGCTGTTGAGTGGAGACCTCAGTTCAATCTATAGTACCATTGCATATGGTTCCCTGAATGACTCTGAGCAAAAGGCCAGGATTCATCACTAAGTATCATTGCATGTAGCCTGGACCTCTTTTACAAAATATTATAGCATATATCTGTACTCACATCTATCTCTTTATCCATACACCATATCTATGTCTATACTTATATTTATATAGAACACACATACATATATATGTATATATATGCATCTATACATATATGTAAGTATGCATATATGTAAAACATAAATACAGAGACCCAAGAGATAGAGTTCAAAGGATAGTATTAATGCTTTGCATGAAAACTGATTAGATATCAGGTTTCAAAGTCTCCCAAGCTCTGTAATCTTAACACATAGCGGGAAGTTGCTCTGAGCACTATACAAGTGTGAGCCAAACAGCTAGCAACAAAGCAAGAACATGATGACAGCTTTACCCATATGTTTTAGGTGTGTGAGGACTTCTATAAAGGATATCCTAAATTGAAGAGAGATAAGTCACTGTACTCAAACACCATGAAGTTCAAGACTTCACATTTTGTTTTTTACCACCAGTGAAAGTATCCTCAGTAGGGAACTGAATTTCAAATCGCATCTACACTCTGAAGTAATCATCTGACAGCTTGCAGGTTCCCAGGCAGTTTTGCCTTTGTTGCAAATATTTTTGCTATAAGCTTAAATATTTTTTTTTGTGAGCAACTTACCAGCTGTAAGGCCATTTTGCCATAAAGTGAAAAGCACAACACATAAAAAGGTTGATCATTAGGTTTCAAGTTCTAGGGTCAGATTCAATTTTTTTGTAACACACACATACACACAAAAGCACCTATAATTTTCTTCATATTTCATGATGGAAGTACAGTGAAGGTAAAACATGCACCTATTTTGATCATAATATATATAAATTAAATGACTTTGTATACCTGTACTATTTTTAAGGGCTGTGACAAACTGTATTTTCTCTCTGTATCATGTTCTACAGTACAAAAGTAATAAAATATTTGCTATATATTAAGAAACATAATAATCAGGAATCATATAAACATTTGGGTCCATAGAAGGAATTAACATTTTTTTATCGCTAATTTTAGTGTTGATAGTCACTGTTACTGTCCCTTGTCTTCCTATTCATCATCAATTTGCTCAGAAGCGGGCACCAGCAACATCTCCATATGTCCTGTCCCATGCAAGTAGAGCCCAAGGGCACCTGCTGCTCCAGAAGTATAAAGAGCCTCAAGCCATTCCATCAGGTCATGGGAATGAGGTCTATAATTATTACTGGTATTTGGCATATCAAATACGACACGGGTGGCTTACCGGAGCTCTGCCGTGAGGCTAGCATACTCTTGTAGTCATCTCAAAATCCAGCATTTAGTGATAAACGCGCGGCCGCAGCACCTAGCTGGGCTGTTAGGTTGGTCTTGCTGGGTGGAGTTCTGGCTAGGGGAAGTCGCGTGTGTGGAAAATGGAGGCCCTCCCATGGGTGAGAAGTCATCTGGCTTGTTGCTAGGCTCTGCTGGGGTGGCAGGCGGGACCCCGCCATACCCCTCCTGGGTGCCTCGTGGGCAGCTAGTGCTTAGGGAGAGCCAGTAGCAGCTCTGCCCCATGTCTGTGAGTATGGCATAGTAATTTTTTTTTTAAAAACACTAATGAAACAGGCACTGTGTCCAAATTAGGACATAAAAGTCTATTAATACTTTCAATGACTCTTGTAAATTCACAGCCTCTTTCTGTTTCAATATTCTAGTAAACTGGTTTAGATGGTGGAAAGGATGATTATACTTCCCTAATTTTGCAAAGTGATATTATTGTTTTCTAGCATACCTTGTGATAGCAGAGAACAAATTGTGAAATCAGCTGTCAACATGGCCTCACATTTGTTTTATGGTCAAGTCTGCTAAAATCAATTAGCTGTGTTGGGAGGAAATGATTGCAGTGAAACTCTTTGTGACAGAAAACTTACCAGTGTTCACTAGTCTTAAATTTTTGCTGTAGTTGTCACCCTGTAACAAATGCATTGTTGCTTCTCTTCTGATATTTAAATGAAACACAGGGTAGAAAACTTTAAAAATAGTATCAGATTATATCATCCTGGGTAGATGCTTATAGTTGTTTCCTAATGTGAAGTAATATGAAACATGGTCACGCTAGTAACATTGAAAAATTTTAAGACATTCTGAAACTAACAACTTAGCCATTTAATGACATTAATGTCACCTAATGTCAATTTAATCCTATTTTAGCCAGTAATAGATTTCTAAGTATTCTGATACATTTAAAAGTTGAATTCCATTTGGACAATTCATAGTTTTTTTCCCTAAATAACTATGACTCACAATTTTTAATTTAATTCATTCTTTCCCTTTTAATGATTTGAAAACATTTTTTCTTTGGGTTGTCGGTTGACAGGTAGTCTGACGATGGGGGTAAAAGCTTAGCAATCAGAATTGGATACCTCTGAGGGGACAGGTTTCACAACTCAGCCGATCCATGGTCTCTTCCAATTTATTTTGTTTCTTTAAGCTACTAATGCACTTATGTGAAAATTGATAGATAGGTGAGGGTAGCATTTATGGAGTGACATGTAGTAAGCTCCAAGCAAACATAGCTATTACTGTTGTTTTTTCACTGCAGAAACATAACAACAGTGTGCAAATCTACAGTAGAATATGCTTTTTTGGGAGAGCACAAGGGAGCAAAGTTTTGTCTGAGTTGATTTAGAAGTATTATGTGTGCAAAAAGTCAAGTCCTTGTGAATTTTTATAACTCTAGAGGTACAACAGCTAAATGCAGAGAGCCGGTAGTGCAAAGCGTTTGAAAGTCACTGAAACATGAGGCTAGACTAAAGCGCATTGTTATCTTATGAAAAACCTGGCTACAAGGATATCAGTTGAAAAGTACTATTCAAAGTAAATGATCCACATGATATTGCATTTTTAACATGAGGAAGACTTGCTAGAATACAGTTTGTTATGGAACTCTTAATTATTACTACACACTAGATGATGTGGAATGTTACAGGGATAAAATTGTAAGAATTCTATTGCAGGGATCAGGTGAGTGAAATACTCACTGCAGACTTACAGAATGAAAAACATTTGTCAATTGTGTTTCCTTCAAATGTTTTAGAGACTGTTACAGTCTATTCGATTTTTCCATAATACTTTGCCATTACTTCAATGACTTTTGCGTGTATTAGTGATTTTTGACAAGAAGTTGAACAGCAATATCTAAATCCAAAAAAAAAAAGTTTAAAATTCCTAAATGTCAGCCCGTCAGATTCTATTCAAGTATTTCTGACATTAAAAGTTATATAAAACTGAACTTTTGTGTGTCCTCATATTGCTAAAGCTACAGATAAGTGTTAGATGTATTATCCTATTGTATTATTAAATATTCAAGAATCCATGCTGCTATCATTATCATTGTTATTTTACACACATAAGACATAAATGTTGATTTTTTCTTTCCCTCATCATTAAAAGGACATGCACAGAATTCATACCTAGGATTTGACTCTTTAGCCCATGCATTTATTTATGCTTCAATACAACACTGACCCCTTAAAGTTCTTTAAAACTTCATCAAAACTTTATCATTGACTTTCTTACCCCCTGGGTAAAATGTCTTATTCAAAAGCTTTCTGGAGGGTTGAATCTTACTTAACTTCTGCTTGCTTTACATATAGTGTTCAAAATGTCTTCGATACTAGACTATGCATGAATTTCTTATCAAAGATGATGAGTGGCCTAGAGAAATTTTATGTTTCAATTTGAAATCTTTGTGTATGCCTCTTGTCTAATGACAGTATTCATTAGAAGTCATCTGTTGTTCATTTTAAACGTTGCTTTTATTATTAACTGTTACTTTAAAATATATGAGCTCATGGTAGAAACGTGTAGATTTTAACATGTACTTTGAGCTGTTGCCACATCATTTAGCAATTTGTGATCCATATGCAGTGAAGACAGAGTGTACTTTTAACACATGATTTAATCTAAAGAATAGTGATCTTTTTCATTTCTTGATAATTTTAGAGTCCATTTAACTAAGCCATTTCTTGCAAAGACGGCATGCAGTGGCAGCGCTCTGAGTGAAGAAGCGGTACTTCTTATTAGAAGGGCAACCTTGATCTGTGGTGTCAGTAAACAAGTAGTTTACAAAATAATCTGTGCAAGGTTTTGTGGATTAAAAAGTTGTTTGTTGATGTAGAGGTGTATTGGGTTGCTGCTTGTACTCAGGGGCTACTCCTAGAAACTGTACTTAGGGGATGTAGTTTTGAGTGCTCCTCAGGGGGACTATTCTGAACCAAAATCATCCTAAAATGTAGGAATCACTTACAATCACTGCTTAGCTTTCTTCCCTCCAGCCTCCCAGTTATAAACAGGAGGCTGAAATGCAAGAATCACAGTCAGTGGCCACTGGGATTGCTCGGAATATGGTATGTGACGGAGTTAAGGGCTCATGAGCCATAAAGGTAGAAATGTGGCTGGTAGGAAGTTTGCTGTTGTTGTTGTATAAAAGCAATGCATATTATTCTCACTATAGAGACAGGAAATACAGCCGTTAGCAATTATAATGCTTAGTAATTTTATTTTTCTTTTGCTAAACACCTAGTTGCAATCTCTAAATAACAAGAAAAATGAGTTAAGTTTTTACAATGCAAGTGTAAAGAAGGCTTTGATGATGGAAAGATAACTTTGCACAAGAATTGCTTCCTCAAAATATTAGTACACATAGGGTGAAGCATTTGTGCTGCGTTCATTAACCCTGTTAGAAACCCTCACACATTGTCCTCGGTGCTGCCTGGAATGATCC
>JAJIBD010035346.1:0-32610 GCA_021461705.1 Cryptotis parvus
ACTAGTAATTGAGCTCCCCCATTTGACTCAACAATACCACTCTGAATATACTTTGGCAGGCCAAAAACACACAGTAGAAAAAATATCATCTGCACTTCCATATTATAACAGCACTACTCACAATAGCCAGAATGGAAACAAACTGAGTACCCGAGAACAGATGAATAAATAAAGACACTTGTGGTACATCTACACAATGGAATACTATGCAGTTGTTAGAAAAAATGAACAGAAATTTGTCTATAAATGGATGAACATGGAGAGGATCATGTTGAGTGAAATTAGCCAGGAAAAAAGGACAGATATAGAATGACTGCATTCATTTGCGGGATATTAAAAAAAGTATGATACTAATATCCAAGACCAGGAAAACATGGATCAGGAGGACTTATCAGTGGGTGGACTCTACAACAAATGTGTGGTGTCAGTAGTTAAGTAAGACAGAGAAGGGACCAGTCTGCTAATAACTGTTGGAAACAGTAATACCAGTCTAGAACTGAGCACTGAAGATAGACAATAACCCCTAAATATAGGTATTGCAAGTCACAATGTGTAAAGAAGAGAAAGAGAGAGAGAGTGAGAGAGTGAGTAAGTCCAGAGTCAAAAGTGCCTGATATAGAGACAGGTTAAGGGAGTGGGTAAGGAATTACTGGACATTGGAAAATGTGCACTTTTGAGGGATGGTTGCTGGAGCCGTCGTATGACTGAAAACCTAACCAGCGAAAAGTTTTGTAATTGTTAATCTCACTGTGGTATAGTAAAATTAAAAATAAAAAATAAAGAAAAACACCACTGACTAAGCAAGTGGAAGCACAAATACATTGTTTTGAGATATTGCCCAGTGGTTTATAGCTCTTAGATATTAGTCCATAATATCAATTTTTGTGTGTGAATATTTTTCTCCAGTGTTTTGTGTGTTTTTTATTCTAACATGATTTTCTTTTTCTATAAGAAAATTGTTCGAATTCATAAAATCTTACTTCATTGTTTTTGTTTCTTGTATTTTCCAGTGTAATCAGGTCATTGAAGACCCTTTTCACAACATAGATTTTTTAATCAGCTCCCTAGGTATGCAGACTGTTTAACTTAAACCCTTCAATACAGATGCATTTCTAAGAGTTCCAAGAAACACTGACCTAAGCACTCTGAGGAAAGCAGTGTGAATTAATTCCACCAGGCCCAACCAGTGTACTGCATTTACTTCAGTAGCAGGCAATTTGCATCTTGGAGAAAATCTCCACTGCTGCATGATTTTACTGGAAACTTGTATTTATAAATATCTAAAAAATCAGAACTAGATCAACATCAGCTTAAAGTTTAAAAAAAATGTGTGTTAAAAATCCAAATTATGGTTCTCAAGTTATTATCTGATATATGATACAGTTTTGAATGGTATGGCAGACATCCATAAGCCTGGAGGAAACAGTAAAATGAAAAACTAACAACAGAATAACCCTAAGTTTTAGTCTTAGGAGAAGGTTAGTAGGTTAAAGACTGGCTTATTAGTGAAATTTGAGTTGTATCGAAGTTTTATAATTGAGTCAAAATGAATTAACCTTTTTTCAAATCAATTTTGATTTCTGTTCTTGTGTTTTGAAGTAAGAGGACACAGGGGAGGGATTGCAAGCAGAGCATGATAAAATGTCTTAAAGTTTGTCGATTTGGCCAGAATTCCCATTCTCTGACATCTTGATAGTGTTCTCAGGACTCCTCCTATGAACCTTGCCTTTTCTTTCTATTTATCCTATTACCATTTCTACTCAGAGTTAAATGTTTCCCTGTTAGAAATATCTCCTATGCACACGTTGAATACATATACAGGGACTGCTACCTCAGCCTCCTGATGTTAGAAAGAAAAATAAATCAGTTAATCAGAAGTTATCAGGAAGAATCTTACCTTGTGTAAGGCAGACATTTCTACTATTGATAATTTAGCAGGAGAGAGAGATTTGAGGATATGTATAGCTATGTATTCAGTTCTGCATTCTTCTCTCTCCTTTGAGATACCCAGTAGTTAGTAATTTAGAAAAAAGTTTACTCGAAGAACAGTAAATCCTCAAAACTACTTCTCAAATGTCTTAACTATCTACTAATAAAATAATGAATGAAAAAAGTAATATTTCTTAATAAAATATAAAGAGAACATATAGAGTTTGAAGACCTGTTTTGACAATATTTTAAAAAAAGGAAACTGATTTATTGATCAAATATTACAATAAGAGATCTTTAGATCATTGGATATTGTGAAGTGAGAATTTTTACAAAGTGCTGATAATCAGGCTGCTAGTTTTTATATGTAAGCTCTTAGTTTGTATAGGCTTATAGTAGCAGAGCAACGATGAAGCAGTAGCTTAATGATTTTTATTGGTTCCAGCGTAACTTTTAGCACAGGCCAAAAAAAAGCATACCTAGCTAGCCTCAACATTGACAGAGGGCATGGAATTATATTGCTTTTAATTTAATGATTTTATGTTTAATGTTTCAAATAAATGGTAATAAATAGAGGCCTTAAATTTTTTAAACACCATTTATTAAAGGCAATCAAAAGCTTCATTTTTAAATTACACAATTTTCCTCCATAATTAGAGATCAGCTCTTGCTTTCATGTTTCCATTATTTGATATTAGTGGTTCTACTGAGAGTTTTGGCTAATACAAGATTTCAAGTCACAGCCTAAAATTATAATATATGAATTCTACATTTAATTGTACTAAAATTAAACTGCAATTTTAAACTTGCATACCACAAATTGACTTTTAACAGAATTAAATCCATGGATATAAATAAAGAACAATTTTCAAATAAAGTTAGAAATTGGAATGCACTTATTTGTATCAGCTAAAAAAGTATTTCATATAAAATAATGATTTTTATATTACTATAAAGAGGAGAGATACAAAATACAATCTATAAGTCTAAAATGCTAGAATAATATTTTTTCACAAAAGTAGTGAAATATTTAATATTAATCAACTATAAATATCCCCGTTTCTACTAAACAGGAGCTGAATAGTGAATGAACATATTTGTTAATAGTGCTGTTTATAAAAATATTTCAATCATGAAAATCTATATATGAGATAATAATTTCATAATAAAAGTCAGTAAAAGGTCATACTTATAAAATGTATGATCTTTGGGTGGGAGGTGATAGTAAAATGGGTAGGGTGTTTGCCTTGTACTTGGCAGGCCCGAGTTTGATTCCCATGAGCACCACCAAGAGTAATTCCTAACTGCAGAGCCAGGGAGCAATCCTTGAGCATCTCTGAGTGTACAGAAAAAGCAAAAAATTAAAAAAAAATACATGTATTCTCTTAAGTAAGATACTATTAGTTACCTGCTCACTATCATTACAAGGTTTTTTTTTTTTTGTGTGTGTGAGGGAGGAGAATGTCCAGTTAATTACTATCCTAACCCCACAGTCCCTTTAGAGAGGAATAAACAAATGAGTTTCCACTTTGGAATTTTGGGAAACTTTTACTGTACTGTTGGAAGTATAACCCTTCTTACTTGATGTTTTTTTCCTCCCTGGTATTTAGGGTCATTCATTTTTGCCTGCATGGGATATCACAACAATAAAGTTTCAGAAAAAAAGATGGAGGAAAATATAAAGAGGGCTCTACCCCTGGAGGTTTTCTAGCAGGCCTAGACTGCTTTTAATTGCAGTGGTTATGTCAAAACACATACATTAACAAATTTTTCTGAGTGAGGAGGGGGTGGAAGGAGGGATAAGAAAATAACCTGTCTTTCTGTTTTGCTTCCATAGTAATTCCAATGGTATATATCTGAGTATAATAGCCTGCAAATATAGATCTCAGAAGCATAAGTAACTAGAATATATATAGGACAATAAATAGCAGAAAATAAATAAATAAGTAGATGAAGAGATAGATAAATAAACAAATAAATAGAAGAAAATATTTGAAAATCAACTGTGGTAATTGAGCATTTCTAGTAGCTACAGACAACTAGAAAGTTTTTTTCTCCATAGTATATATTTAAGTTATAAAACTCTATAAATGTTGTCAAGATAATGGTTTATGGCAAATAAATCTATTATAATTTAAGAATATGTAACTAATAATATTTGCAGTATAAAAAATTAAGATTCCTATGTATTTTGATAAAAATAGACCACATACCAGATGTACATATATATAGAAAAATATATAATGCTTTATATAGTGAAGAACTTATATTAGGAAAATAATATTCTTTGGACAAATGTTGGAGTCTGTACAAACAAATATAATGAATTTATGGATTTAAAAGAATGAACAAATTTAATCAGCAATGCTATGATATTTCTTTGTCCTTTCATAGCTTGTTTACAGATTTGTTTAGTTTACAGAGAGGCTCACAGCACATTAGGCTTAGCAACTCTGGAGGACAATTTGCTCCTAAGTATATGTGAGTGAGGTGTCAAGGTGAGGAGAAAGTGGGTTATTATGCTGATCAGTTCTCTCAGAAGTGATTCACAAAACAGTCCAAAGCAATAAGTTGGTTCTTTGAAATGTGTTCTTTATTTAGCTTATGATTGCTCTTTTGAAGTATTAATATTCATGAAATGTAACATGCTTTGGTTTTGTTATAAAGTGATGGGGTAGTGTATTGCTATCACATACACCATCAACTTTTAGTCACATAAAAGTAGCTCCAACTATCTCAAAGATTTTGAGGAGGGCCTGTCCAATAATGAATTCATAGGAAAGCTGCCCAGATATCTTGTCTGCTCTTCAATTTGTGTACTACTTGTAATTGAAGGTCATTGCATAATCTACTGGGGGAGGTCATAAATAAAAACTAGATGGATTATATATATTATATATAATCTGTGTAATTGTATCTCACAGGGATTATATATAGAATTCCTGTGAGTTACACAGTTACAAAGTTGTTCATGATTGGGTTTCAGTTATACAATATTCCAACACCAGTCCCTTCACCAGTGTACATTTCCCACCTCCACTGAATCCCCCCAGTTTTCCTCTCACCACGCCAGCCAGCCTGCCTCTACAACAGGCACTTTCGTTCATTCTCTCTCTTTTATCTTTTGAGAATTATGATTGGTAATTAATGTACTGAAAGGCTCCTATGTTTGTCCCTTTACCTTCTCTCAGCATTCAATTCTTGTCCAGTGAGATCATTTCCAACTATCATTGTCAGAGTGGTTTCTTCCTAACTGTCTTCCCCCACCACTTGTGGTAGATGGGAAGATATTTAATCATCACAAACATATTCTTACAATTGCATAGGTCATAAATCCATGAACAAGAATATAAAGGCTTTGTGTCTGGGGTCTTTGATTACAGATAGAAGATTATATTCTTTTCCTGTCCTCACAAAGTAGTGAATGGTGCTTCTTGCTATACAGCCTTGGTGTTTCTGTATGCAATAATTTCTTCTTACAAGAACAGCAGTCAGATAAATTCACCCTTACCTAAATTCCCTATCTCCGAATATAGTTATATCTTGAAGTGCTGTGGCTTAGGTTTCAATGTATAAACTTTGGTTGTGCAGAGGATTAAAAGATTCTGCAATCACCACATTGCAGAATATGATGGTAGAACACAATGAAAGTAAGCAAGATGGAGTTTCATGGTGGAGTAACAGAAATGCAATACAACTAGGCTAGAGACATGCAAAAATGAGGAATAAAGTGAAAAATAGAAACTTACCAGCAGGAAAGGATCTATGTTTTCTTGAGTTAGATGCTACTTCTGCTTTCCTTTTTAAAACTGCCAGGAATGGTACTAAAGTAATCATGATGGATGTCTCCTTTCACGTTACAAAAACCACACATTTCATTTTTAGAATAATATTTTACAAAAATATAAAAATGTGTTTTCCAAGGACTTTGAGTTTGAAATCTATCACTGACAATCTCTGATATTTTGGTGGATGCTTAATCTTATTCTTTTGATTTTTTTATCCATGTAGGAGAGGTCTCTTTTGAATAATTCATGTAAGATTAAAATAGGGGCAATGTATGTCAAGATTGTAGATTTTAATAGATGCTCATTTAATTTCACATGCATTTTACATTATATATATATATTACATCCTGAGAAAATAGTTCATAAACCATATGTGTTTTGAAAAATGAAGAAAGTTGACACAATATAGAATTGGTTAGTCAGAAACTGATAATATTTCGGAGCATGACAGTAGAAAATATTCAGAAAATAAAGCTAGTGTAAACATATTGAAGACCTAGGATAAGCATAGAGATTGATTTTATTTCCACCTACTCTTAACTAATGTGTGGTGTATGTGGAAGAACATTGGCAGAAACTACAGTCTCCAGAACCTATTGATAACACCCAATCAGGCTCCAAAAGAGTAATCAAAAGAATTCTCACTAATCCTCAGAGAGAGTTAACTTGTTTATTTCTTTGTATATCAGCCAAAGTGTTATGTGGTAACCTAGAAGGTCAAAATGAATGTCTTTTCGTGGAGCTCTGGGCCTGTTTGTTGATGCTTCTAGCTTCTTACTTTCTGTACTTTTCTAGGCATTTGCCTAATGGATTTGGGGTATTGACAGTTGTAGAGCCATGGATTTGAGCAGTGGAGAGTAAACACCTAAATGTTTGCTTTGTTCTGTACACACACTAAGAAAGTAAATGTGGGTGTCTTTTAAAATCACGAACAACTACAATACAGAAACTCAGGTTAAGGCAAAGACTAAATCATCCTCTACAACAGTAGAACAAATAGGCACAGAGCTTACTGGTGCTTGTCCGTTTTCACATCGCCTACTGCCATATAATTCTAAAAATATTGTTCTTTCAGTTTTGTGTGCATTCTGAGCTGGCCACCCTTTCCTATCCTAGAAATACTTCAAACAATATATTTTATTCAGTAGATAAATTACTGAAAATTTGTGTTTTTCACAAGTTTCATTGTTAATTGCCCCAAAAATGCCAATTCAGGACATGCTGAATAATTCTCCAAACTTGAATGTTTATTTCTATTTCTTTTTATGCTTGTGCCTCATTAAATTATAATGCAGGAGAAACTGTGACATAATAAAGGCACACAAAGAGGTATAGAAAATCATAAGGAAGAATGATGAGATGACAACTATAACAGGCTGGGAAAGATGATAACAAGGACAGTATAGATAGGAAAACAGGTGAAAGAGAAACTATCACACTATCAGGCTCCTTTTTCTTTGTGAGCATAGCTTGTCTCAAAGTAACTGGTTCAAATCATGTATTTACTTTGAAGGCTACATTCATGCATGGCTTCTGCATGAATTTTGGCTCGTTCATTTAACCAGGCATATTGTTTAGATCATGTTAGACTTTGCTCATTAAAAAAAAACTTTTGCATATATCCAGAAAAGCATGGCACATAACTAATGACTTTATAAACAAGCTCTATTCTCCTTATCAGAGAACTGTCCAGTTACTGTGGGGAAAGAAAGATGATTTCTTCAAATTATAATCATATTTCACACTCAGGAAAATCTCTGACTATATTTTATGATTTGGTCAGTTCTTGTTTAATAAACCAATAAAACTTATAATCATTACTTAACAATAACAGAGTGCCTTCTCCACAAAAATAGACACACCATCTCCTGCACTTTAATTGTTCCACTGCATACTTTTGACCATTTGACCTTTTGAAAATACTCTTACATCCAACCCTTTGAAATGAATAAGCATATAAATTGAACATGCACTATATTAACTTAAAAACATAATTACATAAAATAAATTTATAAAACAGGATCCTTCATAATATCCCATGAATATAATCTCTCTATATATACAGACATATATGTAAAAGATGCATATTTTAATTTGTAGAAAATTCTGATTTGAAAATGGCACAATTGTCTGAATTGTACTGATGGCAGCACATTCAAAACCTACATGACGGGTTGAAAATTGATATTTTTTTCCTTTGAAGTCCTCCCTAACCATTAGTAGCAATGTTTTAAACTACACGGGAACTGCATCCCCAAAGAATGCTGCAAAGATTAGTGATAAAGTGCTTGACAGTTATTAGAGTCTCAAATGCCATATTTTTTCCTTTCTGAAAGAAACCTTAACACCAGGGATTCTTCTCCAACTGTTACCGTCTTTTGGTGATTTCAGTACTAAGCCATCACAGAGAAAGCTGACATTACTGGAATGGTGGTCCTTTCATGCTTTTCCATTTCATTCTTTCTGCTTATGTGACAAGTAATGTCTAGAATTTCTTCTGTATTGTTATTTAGGTGAGGTTAAATAAACATAAAAAGGAAAATTTTGATTATTTTTCAATCTGTTTACTTTGATTTAACAAAAAAAGTGTTTCTGAAAGATTTGAATTAAAAAACAAAACTTAAGTTTTTCCTTGAAATAAAATTATTTTTGGTTCAATTGAATATATGATTTATATTTATTGTGTATGCCTTATAGAAACTAAGGGTTGAATTCTACTAGTACATTGACTCAAACATTTAAAATTTTGAGATTTAGGAATTATCATAGATTGTTCTGGTCATATAAAGCAAACACGAAAAAATAATCGACCATATCCACACGATAACCAAACTCATTGAGGTCTATAATGAGAGTATTATAGATGCTCAAGATGCATCTATAATCATCAAGATGCCTCTATGTCTCACGTTCATTAATTTAAAGAAAGTCTTTGATTCTGTGGAGACTGAAGTGGACATAGAAGCTCTAGCCAAACAGGGTGTTCAAACCCAATACATAAAGATCCTTTGTGAGCTATATTACGGATTCACCACCAGGATCTCACCATTCTACAAAGAAGTGATCATTGACGTAAAAAGAGGGGTTGGGCAGAGTGATACCATTTCACCAAAACTCTTCAGTGCCACGCTCAAGAACATCATGTGGCAATTAGAATGGGAAGGAATGGGAATAGACGGTGGGCAACTACACCACTTAAGCTTCACTGATGACATTGTTCTGATAACACCAAACATTAGCCAAGCGGCACAAATACTGGCTGACTTTGACTGAGAATGTGGAAAGATAGGTCTACTGCTGAATCTGAACAAAACTATGTTCATGAAAAATGAACCAGTTCCAGAGGCCCCATTCACTCTCAATGGAACAAACATCACTGAATACAGAAGCTATGTGTACCTAGGTCGAGAAGTCATCATGATGAACGACCTAAAATCTGAGCTGCGCAGGAGGAAAAGAGCTGCATGGAATGCCTTCAAAAGCATCGAAGAAATAGCCTGGCTCCTGGCACATCTCTTTGACTCCAACGTTCTCCCTGCATTGACATACACCTCAGAGACCTGGGCCCTATGAAAGCAGGATGAGAATGCTATTCGGGTCTCCCAGAGAGGAATCGAAAGAGCCATGCTTGGAATATCACGCCTCACTCTAGTGAGAGAAAGAATGGGAGTTCCGACCTCCATCACTGTTCCAAAATCAAGGACACTGTCTCGCTTACCAAGGCATCGAAAATCAGATGGGCTGGTTATGTAATGCGATCTGGAGATGACCACTGTACTAGAGCTATTACTGATTCGATCCCATGGGACGTCAAAAGATCTTGTGGTCGCCCACCTACAAGAAGGTCAGATTTCCTTATCAAGACCCTGAATGAATGGTTCGAGGCTCTGGGCTACACTGGCACCTGATAGGATCAAAGGGAAATAATACTGGCTCCCGCTTGAGCAAACCTATGAATAACGAGATATAAATGACCAAGTGATCAAGATTCTTTGAAAAATTATTTCATTAACTTACATTTTCTTCTCTAGCATAAATATGAAGATTAGAAATAATCACACAACATTTACTACATTTATCCTTTTTATATATTTTTTTTATTTTCAAAATGTACCATGCTTAGAGCAAAGCATTTTCTCTATTAACTATTTAGTCAATATGATAGTCCAGACTCCACAGCTTATCAGAGCTCCACCCAAGAGAAGAGCCAATCTCAAGGCGACTCCTCAGAGTCCCACCCTATAGAGAGGCCTATTTCAAACCCAAATAAGCTGAACCAGAAACACAGATGCACAGGGCAGAGCTGCGCCTGGCTCTCCCTTGGCTCTGCTGGTCATGAGATTTCAGGGAGGGAGTGCAAGCTCTGGCCCTGGCCTGCTGTCCCAATAGAGCCTCAGAAGAAGCCAGAGCCACCCACATACCAAGATGGCAACCATTTTCAACATCTGGACTCCACAGCTCGTCAGAGTTTCATCCAAGAGAAAAGCTGATCTCAAGACCTGCTCATCAGAGTCCTACCCTACAGTGATGCCTATTTCAAGTCCAGGTATGCTTGAACCAGAGACACAGATATATTGGACAGAGCTGCTACAGGCTCTCCCTGTTCTCAGCTGATCATGAGGCATCCGGGAGGGAAGGTTGGTTCTAGCCCTGGCCCACCATTCCAGTAGACCCTCACGAGAAGCCAGAAGAACCCCCACACCCTGAGGGCAGGCATTTTTAATATACAGACTCCACAGCTTATCAGAGCTCCACTCAAGAGAAAAGCCCATCTCAAGACCTATTCGTCAGAGTCCCACCCTACAGAAAAGCCTATTTCTACAGAGAAGCCTGGTTCAGCCCCTGGTATGCTGAGCCAGAGACACAGATACGCAGAGCAGAGATGCTACTGGCTCTCCCTGTTGTGTATGGCCACTTTTCGGCTATACAGTTCATCAGTAAATGAATGAAATGAGAGTCTGCCTACTACCAAGAATATCCCACTCGCATGGCATGGCAGAGTCTGGAAAGCTACCTATGTCATATTCAATATGCCAAGAACAGTAACGATCATGGACCTTATTCCTATGACCTGAAGGAATGGTTTGAGACTCATCATGTTCCTGTAAAGAGCAGATGCCCTAGGGCTGCACTAGCACACAACAGGGATGAATGGAGACATTACTGGTGCCTGCTAAAGCAAATCCATGAACAAGAAGACAAGTGATACAAGTGATAGTCTATTATATACCTTTATCAATTTATAATAAAATTATATTAATGTATTTTTTTTCTTTTCTATTACCCTGTTTATGCGGATTTCCCCTTATAATCTCATCCACTCTCGCATATTGTGAGCTATCTTAGTGCCTAAAACCTTTTGATTACCATCATTGGTTGCGGGAGGAACAAACTGACAGTTTCTCTGAAACAATTGATCAGTTTATTGCTAAAATGACTGATTCTAGAGAGAATTTCTACATTATAAAATATTCCATAAAATTGTTATTGTGAATGACATTGTGAATGACTCTGCAAATTATACCACTACACATAGGTTTTGGTAATAGTTGCTTGTGAATATTTCAAAACCTCTTAGTTATGCTTATGTTAAAAAAGATGGTTGGGTATAATCCTAAATAAGCTAAGGAAAGTCTATAAAACAAAAATATCTATTTTACCAGAATAGAGCATATTGAAATGGTCTCATATTTATGGTCTCATAATTTTCAAGAACAAATAAGATTAATGTAAACTGTATGCCTTGTCCCAAGGAAACCTATTTCCATATTCTCTCTGACAAAGGATGCTTAACCTGAAAAATAAAATTCTGAAGTATTTTATTCTAAATAAAATACCCCAAATGATAAAACTGAAAGCCTTTGTATTATTTATGATTCAATCATTGTCCCAGAACTTTTCTTATATAGCACTTCTGACTCACATACGCATAAATAATTTATCAAAATGAAGTCTAAAACTAAGGAATTGCACTTATTTTAGTGAGTAAGAACAGAATCAGTTCAAAATGAATGGAGTAATGTCATAATTAGGCATATGTGTATTGAAACTTATGCTGTTTGAAAGAGCAAGTTAAGCCAAAGGAAATGATCTAAGACTGAATTAGGAAAGACTCACTAAAAGACGGAAATTTCTAGTTTTAAGAACAGAGATTGTACTATATGCTTGTTGTGTCACATTATATAACTTATATATTTTAAATGTCTTCAATTTTCCTCTCACACATACCAAGTTTTTACCAAGTTAATTGCCTCTTCCCACTAAGAATTGAGCACTTTATTTTCCCACCTAACATCTGAGTGGAAGTTTATGATTTTTCTGACAAATTGAAATAGCAGAAGTAATACTACTTGACTTTTAAAGCAAGGTAGTGAAAAGAATAAAATAGACACAATGTTGCCCATTTAGAATAAACCAGTAGCATGGAAGAAAGTCCAAGTCACCACAAGGAAAGTCCATGTCGCAACCACCAGCATCTTTCATATGAATGAGTGAGGTGGTGTCTTTCCCTCCCAAATTTCAGGACAATTTGAACTTTTGAGTTTTTTTTAGCATGGTCAAACAAAACATGAAACTAAAAGCAAAAATTCTTTTAAGCCCAAGGAAATTCCTAGTCCCAAGCATTCATAAAACAAAAAAGTTATTTAATATCATCGTATTTTAATTATATTAATTTGAATAATCTGTTATATTTCATTAGTGCAAGAGACACAGATACAAAGGCAGGCAGAAACCAGCTTTCCCTGTTGTGTGTGGCCACTGTGCGACCATGCAAATTACCTCCAAATTACTGTGAATATTCTACCCACCCTCTGAGAGAGCCTCCAAAAAGTAATGAGAGTATAGGGCCCACACGGCAGAGCCCGGCAAGCTGTCTGATGCATGTTCGATATGCCAAAACCATTAACAAAAATGTTTATTTTCCTGACCCTGAAAGAGCCCTTAATATGGCAGCAGTAAGAAAGGTAAACAAGCAGTGCCTGATAAAATTTCACCACCATCCTAGGCTGCCAAAATGAAGAAGGTCTAAAATGACTGTCTGTACTTTCAATGCACGTACGCTGGCATCGGGAAGCATATATTGAGGATCTGATGGTGCAAGCGCAAAATATCAAGTACGACATCATTGGTCTGACTGAGATGAGGAGGCATTAGTCGCATCATGCTGTATTTGACACTGGAGAAGAATTGTTCCTTGTAACATGGGACCGAAAGAGGCGTCAGTGGCATTGGTGTCCTTGTCAACACCGAACATGGCCGTCAACATTGATTCATTTGAATGCCTAACAAACCGGATAGGACAACTACACTTGGAGAGCTGTGACCCACTGTCAGCAATTTCTATCTTCATTGTCTACGCACCAACATCCACATATAAAGGAGATGAATTTGAGAAATTCTACATGGAACTAGAGGAGTTCTATAAAAAAAGATCACACCTTCTACAAGATCATAGCCGGTGATTTTAATGCCAAGATAGGACCGAGAAGATCTGCTGAAGAATTCCACTTTGGGACCCATGGCTTAGAATGGAACGATCAGGGTGAGAGACTATCTGAGTTCATCATGTCCACCAAGACCATTCATGGGAACTCACAGTTCCAGAAGGCTGAAGAGAAACGTTGAACATGGGAATCTCCTGGTGGACAGTTTCACAATGAAATTGACCACATCATCTTCAATCGACGGTTTTATCTGATTAATGTTGCTGTCGTCCCCCAAATTCCAAACAGGATCAGACCACCGTCTCCTTCGTGCAAAATTCTACTTCCCGTAACGGGGAGAAAAGGCTGAAAAGTTTAAGAAGAGAACTCCCAGAACGACCACCAACTAGGAACTTTTTGGCACTATTGCAGCAATATGGGAAGATACCACCATTGACGACATCGATGAAGAATACAACCGACTGGTTCAGCACCTCCATGATTGTGCGAAGAATGCCGAGAGAGAGAAAGACACAAAAGGAAGCCTGTCTTCAGAAACTCTCGAGCTCATTCGCCAACGTGGCAAGGCGTGAGCCTCAGGAGAACAAATGATAAAGTACAAGCTTGCTGAAAGGTGCAGAGAAACAATAAAAGAAGACCTCAAAGACAGAAGAGCAGAAATACTGAAAGATGCAGCAGAAGTCGGGAAAAGCATTTGCACGACCTGCCTGTCCTTCACCAACTATAAGACCAAGATGACAGCCCTCCGATGCCCTGATGTATCAATCACATCTTCCAGAAAGGCAATGAAGAAGATTATCCATGACTTCTACTCAAATCTCTTTGATAGCCACATCCACCTGCCCACATACCAAATTCCACAGGATGGATGTGTCATTCCCAACATTCTCCCTTCTGAAATCCGACATGCTGATTCGTCAGTAAAGAAGGGAACAGCACCAGGCCCAGGAAAGTGTCAGACCCGAACACCTGAAGAATCTGCCGTCTGTACTAATCAATACACTAGCTTGGCTCTTCACATGCTACCTGTCTGAATGCAAGGTACCCTCCCAATGGAAAACCAGCAGGACAGTTCTACTGTTTTAGAACGGAGACATTCACGACATCGACAACTATCACCCCATCTGCCTGTTGTCCGTCATCTACAAGCTGTTTACACAAGTCATCCTGAACAGGATTGGCAGAACACTAGATAAAGGACAACCATGCGAGCAAGCTTGCTTCCAGAAAGGATTCAGCACAATCGACCACATCTACACAGTAACCAAGCTCATTGAGGTTTGTAGGGAGTACAGGATGCCGCTCTGTCTCATGTTCATTGATTTACAGAAAACCTTTGATTCTGTGGAGACTGAAGCAGTCATCGAGGCCCTAGCCAAACAGGGTGTTCAAACCCAATACATCAAGATCCTTCGTAAGCTGTATTACAGATTCACCACCAGGATCTCACCATTCTACAAAGAAGTGATCATTGATGTCAAAAGAGGGGTTCGACAGGGTGATACCATCTCACCAAACTCTTCAGTGCCACCCTCGAGAACATCATGCAACAATTAGAATGGGAAGGAATGGGAGTGAAGATAGATGGTCGGCAACTACACCACCTCCGCTTCGCTGATGACATCGTTCTAATAACACCAAACATTAGCTAAGGGGCACAAATTCTGGCTGACTTTGACCCAGAATGTGAAAAGATAGGTCTGCAGCTAAATCTGAAGAAAACTTGTTCATGAAAAATGAACTAGCTCCAGAGGCCTCCCTTCACTCTTAATGGAATAAACATCTCTGAATGCAGCAGTTATGTGTACCTATGTCGAGAAGTCATCATGATGAACGACCTAAAACCTGAGCTGTGCAGGAGGAAGAGAGCAGCATGGAATGCCTTCAAAGGCATCGAAGAAATAGCTAAAAGGACAAAGATCCTCCAGCTCCGGGCTCATCTCTTCGACTCCACCATTCTCCCTGCATTAACATATGCCTCAGAGACCTGGGCCCTACGAATTCAGGATGAGAATGCTATTCGGGTCTCCCAGAGAAGAATCGAAAGAGCTATGCTTGGAATATCATGCCTCACTCAAGTGAGAGAAGGAATCCGGAGATCTGACCTCCTTCACTGTTCCAGAATCAGGGATGCTGTCTTGTTTGCCAAGGCATTGGAAATCAGATGGGCTGGTTATGTAATGCGATCTGGAGATGACTACTGTACTAGAGCTGTTACTGATTGGATCCCACGGGACATCAAAAGATCTTGTGGTTGCCCACCTACAAGATGGTCAGACTTCTTTGTTAAGACCCTGACCGGAATAGTTTGATGCTCTTCATATTCCTGAATAGACCTGATGCCACTGGGCTACATTGGCATGTGATAGGGTCCAATGGAAATGTTACTGGCACCTGCTCGAGCAAATCGATGAATAACGGGATTCAAGTGATCAAGTGAAGAGAGCAAAGAGCAAATCGATGAATAACTGGATTCAAGTGATCAGTTACCAATCTCTAACAAAGTACTATAATGTGCAGTAATCAGAGACAACACATTGGTCGATTTATGTTTCTTGAACTATTTGTAACCTAGGACCCTATGATTTATTCAAGCATTACATATACATATATAATTAATTACAAATTGAATAAAACGAAATAAAATAAATACAATTTTTAATTTCCTTTCCTATATTGTGTGTATATTCTTATTTCTGTTGTATGCGCTCTGCGACCAACTATGTATCTCAGGTTGGGTCTCTGTCCAGCCTCCAGAGTCCTTTCACATATTTGGTCTTGGGTTTGTCATAATATGCCATAAGAGTCAAGAGGAAAACATTTAGCCATTCCTAAGACTTTCTCACAGAACGTTCTTGGAAAGTCTAGCCTGAGGCAATATTTACCTTAAAAGTCTCTGAAGTTGTGCACTTTTCTGTGACATGCATGGATCTAGGGAGTACCAGGCAGAATGAAATGAGGCAGAGGGAGGGGGAGACAAAGAATGATCTCACTGATATTTGGGATATAAAGAAACATAGTAGGGAAATAACTAATGCCCAAATGTGATTGACAGGATAAACAAAGAGCAGGAGAATTGAATCGGTTCTTGGTAGGAAGCTTGCCAGTAAGGTGAGGAAAGGATAGCGAAAGCAAGAAACCACTAACGGTCTGTGGAAGTGTTCATTCTAAAAAAGAACTGGGTACTGAAAGGAGATGAAGTGTTATGCCCTATTATTTCTCAGCAAAATTATAAAACACAATGTCAATAAGGGAAGAGAGAAGAAAAGAAATGCCCGCCATATGGGCAGACAGAGGAACAGGAGATAGAGGGAACTGGGGACATCGGTAGAGGGAAGTGGGCACTAGTGACGAGAATGGTGTTAGAACAATGTACGTCTGAAACTTAATCTTGAATAACATTGTTACTTTGAAATTCCATGATTCAATTAAAGAAAAAGCACTTTACAAAGAACTCTAGAAGTAGTTTCTTCCATGCTGGAGAAGTATCACGATCTCTCTCAACACATATCACTCTCTTTCCCTCAAGTCTTTAGAAATTTCTTTAATAAGAATAACTTTGCTTCCATTTAAAAAATTTAAACATAATTAAGATCTACAAGTTCTTGAAATGATGTAAATGCTCTCTAATACTAGTGTCTTTTGTGTGCAGTGGCAGAAGATATATAGAGCTACTCACATTTCAGTTCTTCATATACTATTACATTTAATAGCATATGTATAAGAGATAATGAAATAGAAAGTATTTGAATATTTTATTTCTTCAAATTGGATATTGAAAATATTTTTACAATTTTGAATATTTGACTTACTCACACTGGATTCTGAAATTAATTTTAGAAAACTACCTTTAATAATTAAGGAATAAATATATAGAAATAAGACAGAGTAAAATGCACTTTAGTAATAGCTGTCAGGTAATTGCTGTGATTGCTGATGTGCATTTTGATCAAACTGAGAAAATCTGAAATGCAAACTGCTTTACTTCTATATAACACTTTGCAAATGGTTCCCCTAAATAGGTATGGATTTTCTTTTCTTTTTTTTATTTTGTTCTCACAAATAGATTTTCCTTTAGGATTACGTTAATTAGAGTCTCCATTCTAAAGAATAAAGCAGCAACAATTACACAAACAGTTTTTATTTAAGGAATAAAAGTTCCTGTTTCAAAAAATTTCACCTAAATATTAACATTTTGGTTATCATTGCAAAAGAATCATTGCAACTTCACAGTGAGGCCAATAAGTAGTATAAAATGTATTTTACCTAATATTAGCACCTAAATGGGAACATAAGATTCTGAAGATGACTAATTAGAAGAATAATATCATGATTATAAATGGGCAGAAGTTATCCATAATGACCAATTTCCTTAACTATACTTCAGAAAAGGAACATTTTAAAAGTCCTTTACTCACAAGATTAGAGAGATAGTGCAGCAATTAAACCCCTTTCCTGGCACGTGGTCAAGCCATTTCAACTCACAGTACCACATAGGGTCCCACGTGTTCCACCAGGAGTGATATATAAGAACAGAGTCAGGATTAAGTCCTAAGCACAACCAAGTGAGACCCAAATCCATTCCATCCTGTGTCCTAGGTCTCACAACTTATTTTTTACTCAGAAAAGTTATAGAACTCTACACTTTTAAAAATATCTACTATGTTGAAATTTAAATCTTTTTAAAAATGTAAAACATCTCTATCACATTTGCATATACACACATAATGTTTTAAAATTTATCTTCACTATTTTTCAACACTTCAAAACACGGCAGCAAAGAGTAGAATACTTAATAACTTCCTATAGCATAAATATTTTTAAGGTTTGCAATAGATACTAATACACTATTTTGGATGGTTAAATTTTGAAAGGGTTAAATTGTTTATATATATATTAAATTTCACATCAAACTATGATTTTGATTTCTGGTTTCATGGTTTCTGACTTCAACATAAACTATGATAAAAACTTATTCCATTTTATATTTTGCTTTTATTGTCTATGAACAGAGAAATTATCCAGAGACTGGGCTGTCACTTAGACTAACTCAGTTATTTATTCATGCACAACAGTTTATTTATAGAAAGAAACTATTTTCTTTGTCTAACACATTTTCATCAAATCATCTCTCATAAAATACTATATTTTAGTTTTTATTGTCTTATTTTAACACTTGGATCATTTTTAAGATAATGAACGATTGTGAAAGCAGTTTAAAAATGTGTCGAATGAGAAAAGTGAATGTTTCATTCATCTGTTAGGTCCCCAGAGTTTAGAGAAGAGACACAAGTGAGAAAAGAATTTGCATTACTATTCAATGAGAAGTAATACAAATTGCGATAATTTAATTTGAAATAATTATATGTGGAAGATAAACTGAAAGATGAAAGAATAATTTTATAAACACTGATGACAAATGGTGTTGTAATTAGAAAGAACATGTTTATCAAAGGAAGTTTCTTCTTCGAACATTTTGAATATGTTTATGACATCGGAGTCTGTATTAAATACTCAAATAAGAAGAAAAAAGTATGACTGTGTATATACAATTTTTTTTCCTTTCCTTCTTCTTTGTATTTCTGATTTAATTTTTTCATTCAGGTAACCTTAGTTCATGTTATTGTACATGTTTTCAAGTGTTCCTTCTGTCCCGTCTTCAGCATTAAGTTTATACACCTTATCCACCTGATAGGAGCTAATAATTTTGATGGCAAGCTATAGCATATACTTCATATGTTATTCTTCCTAATTCTAGAAATACGACAAGCTCAGTCCTGTGTACTAATTCATCAACCATTAATGGATAATAAATGGATTGAGCACATGGATTTATATTTATGCTAATATAGTCATTTCAATAAGTCTATAAATGCTATTACTTCAGTAGGGTTATATAAGGCAAAAAGAATATTGACTAGTACATGGAGTGAAATATTGAGTATACATATTTATTTACTCTTGAGTTGAAAGTATTAATCATCCCATGCCAGGATTTTGCTCTTGCATCATGTGCCTGATACTAATAGAGCCTTTAATGGGGTGGGGGGGAGACATACATGGGATTGATACAGCTGGAGCTGGAGAGGAGAATGCAAGACTGCTTTAGTCAGTTATCCACAGGTCGCCAATCAGAAAGGGGATGCGTGGGAGAGGGAGTTGAAAAGGGAGCCCTAGACCCTCTCTCTCTCTCTCTAAGAAGAAGAAAACTGAGATGGGGGTGGCTTTGGCTTATTCTCCCCCTTGCTCTCTCTTGACTTGCTCACTCTCTTACCAGCTCCTTCTTGCTCACCAAATCAGACAGGGTGAAGCTGAAAGGGGAATGTGCACTGCACCAGGTAGCACTAGAGAAAGGACCAGGACATCGTCCATGGGTGGTAGAGAGACCTGGACCTGGGAGGCAGGGAGGGACCTGGAATTGTCTGCCTTTTCTGCACAATAAATTAACTTCACTTTATCTGAGTTTTGTATATTAATCACTCATGCAATTCTCAAGAACATGCTAGTACAGGAAATCCACTTTTTACGCTAACAAGATGAAAAAGAAAAATGCCGAATGTTGGTTTGTGGGAAATGAATGATATCTAGAACAGGGACTGGAAAAGGTGCCCTTTTCACTTTCTACAACCTTGATCATGTGGGTCACATACAGTCAGTATGATAAAGACCTTCGTTAGCAGACTGGTGCACATTTCTGACTTAGGACTTGTAGAATATGAAGGAGAAGAAACAGAAGCTAGCAGAGTTTCAGTCCAATTGCTGTTACAAGACAATAGTATGAGTCATGGTGGATGTCAATTTTCATAAGCAGCATAACTTGTCAATAGAATTGACATTTATTTCAAGTAATATATAAATTGCTTGGTGGGTTATGGCTAAAGTAAAAATAATGAATCTTATACAGAAGTCTTTAGTGCTACAAAGTTTAATTTATTAAAAGATATTTGTTTTAGGGAGAGAGAAAACTAGAAAACAAACAAAAATGTCACATAACATTTGTACTTACCCTTAAATATCAACCTATAGAAATACCAACCCTACTTACCCTTAAATATAAACATGGAGGGCCCTGTTGGTGACCTCAGTTCAATCTATAGTACCATTGCATATGGTTCCCTGAATGACTCTGAGCAAAAGGCCAGGATTCATCACTAAGTATCATTGCATGTAGCCCTGGACCTCTTTTCAAAATAATATAGCATATATCTGTACTCACATCTATATCTTTATCCATACCATATCTGTGTCTATACTTATATTTATATAGAACACACATACATATATGTGTATATATGCATCTATACATATATGTAAGTATGCATATATGTAAAACATAAATACAGAGACCCAAGAGATAGAGTTCAAAGGATAGTATTCATGCTTTGCATGAAAACTGATTAGATATCAGGATTTCAAAGTCTCCCAAGCTCTGTAATCTTGAACACATAGCAGGGAGTTGCTCCTGAGCACTATACAAGTGTGACCAAACAGTTAAAACAAAACGAAAGAGAACATGATGACAGCTTTACTTACATATTTTAATTGTGTGAGGACTTCTATAAAAGGATATCCTAAATTGAAGAGAGATAAGTCACTGTACTCAAACACCATGAAGTTCAAGACTTCACATTTTTTGTTTTTTTTACCACAGTGAAAATATTTTTCAGTAGGGAACTGAATTTCAAATCACATCTACACTCTGAAGTAATCATCTGACAGCTTGCAGGTTCTAGGCAGTTTTGCCTTTGTTGCAAATATTTTTGCTATAAGCAAATATTTTTTTTTGTGAGCAACTTACCAGCTGTAAGGCCATTTTGCCATAAAGAAGTGAAAAGCACAACACATAAAAAGAGTTGATCATTAAGGTTTCAAGTTCTAGGGTCAGATTCAATTTCTTTGTAACACACACATACACACAAAAAATCACCTATAATTTTCTTCATATTTCCTTGGAAGTACAGTGAAGGTAAAGCATGCAACTATTTTGATCATAATATATATAAATTAAATGACTTTGTATACCTGTACTATTTTTAAGGGCTGTGACAAACTGTATTCTCTCTGTATCATGTTCTCCAGTACAAAATTAACAAAATATTTGCTATATATTAAGAAACATAATAATCAGGAATCATATAAACATTTAGTCCATAGAAGGAATTAACATTTTTATCTCTAACTTTTAGTGTTGTATAGTCACTGTTACTGTCACTGTCTTCCTATTCATCATCAATTTGCTCGAGCGGGCACCAGTAACATCTCCATATGTCCTGTCCCATGCAAGTAGAGCCCAAGGGCACCTGCTTGCTCCAGAAACATAAAGAGCCTCAAGCCATTCCATCAGGTCATGGGAATGAGGTCTATAATTGTTACTGGTATTTGGCATATCAAATACGACACGGGTGGCTTGCCAGGCTCTGCCGTGAGGGTAGCATACTCTTGTAGTCATCTCAAAATCCAGCATTTATTGATAAACCAGCGTGGCGCAAGCGGCACCGCTAGCTGGGCTGTGATAGGTTGGTCTGCTGGGTGGAGTTCTGGCTAGGGGAAGTCCGGATGTGGAAAATGGAGGCCCTCATGGAGTGGGGGGTCATCTGGCTTGTTGCTAGGCTCTGCTGGGGTGGCAGGCCAGGACTAGAACCCGCCATCCCTCCTGGGTGCCTCGCCAGCAGCTGGTCGCAGGGAGAGCCAGTAGCAGCTCTGCCCCATGTCTGTGAGTATGGTATAGTAATTTTTTTTTTTAAAAAACACTAATGAAACAGGCACTATGTCTAAATTAGGACATAAAAGTCTATTAATACTTTCAATGACTCTTGTAAATTCATAGCCTCTTTCTGTTTCAATATTCTAGTAAACTGGTTTAGATGGTGGAAAGGATGATTATACTTCCCTAATTTTGCAAAGTGATATATTATTGTTTTCTAGCATACCTTGTGTTAGCAGAGAACAAATTGTGAAATCAACTGTCAACATTTCTTCACATTTGTTTTATGGCAAAGTCTGCTAAAATCAATTAGCTGTGTTGGAGGAAATGATTGCAGTGAAACTCTTTGTGACAGAAAACTTACCAGTATTCACTAGTCTTAAATTTTGCTGTATTTGTCACCCTGTAACAAATGCATTGTTGCTTCTCTTCTGATATTTAAATGAAACACAGGAGTGAAAACTTTAAAAATAGTATGATTATATCATCCTGGGTAGATGCTTATAGTTGTTTCCTATATATGAAGTAATATGAAACATGGTCCTTTAGTAACATTGAAAAATTTTAAGGCATTCTGAAACTAACAACTTGTCATTTAATGACATTAATGTCACCTAATGTCAATTATAGATCCTATTTTGCCAGTAATAGATTTCTAAGTATTCCTGATACATTTAAAAGTTGAATTCCATTTGGACAATTCATAGTTTTTTTCCCTAAATAACTATGACTCACAATTTTTAATTTAATTCATTCTTTCCCTTTTAATGATTTGAAAACATTTTTTCTTTGGGTTGTCAGTTGACAGGTAGTCTGGCGACGGGGGTAAAAGCTTAGCAATCAGAATTGGATACCTCTGAGACAGGTTTCACAACTCATCGATCCATGGTCTCTTCCAAATTTATTTTGTTTCTTTAAGCTACAATACACTTATGTGAAAATTGATAGATAGGTGAGGGTAGCATTTATGGAGTGACACACAGTAAGCTCTAAGCAAACATAGCTATTACTGTTGTTTTTTCTACTGCAGAAACATAACAACAGTGTGCAAATGGCAGTAGAATATACTTTTTTTGAGGAGAAACAAGGGAGCAAAGTTTTGTCTGAGTTGATTTAAAGAAGCAATATTATGCAAAAAGTCAAGTCCTTTGTGAATTTTCTTAACTCTAGAGGTACAACAGCTAAATGCAGAGAGCCAGTAGTGCAAAGCGTTTGAAAGTCACTGAAGCATGACGCTAGACTAAAGCGCATTGTTATCTGTAAACCTGGCTACAAAGGATATCAGTTGAAAAATTACTATTCAAAGTGAATGATCCACATGATATTGCATTTTTAACATGAGGAAGACTTGCTAGAATACAGTTTGTTATGGAACTCTTAATTATTACTACACACTAGATGATGTGGAATATTAACAGGGATAAAATTGTAAGAATTCTATTGCAGCGATCAGGTGATTGCAAATACTCACTGCAGACTTACAGAATGAAAAACATTTGTCAATTGTGTTTCCTTCAAATGTTTAGAGACTGTTACAGTCTATTCAATTTTTCCATAATACTTGCCATTGCTAATGACTCCTTTTGTGTGTATTAGTGATTTTGACAGAGAAAATTGAACAGCAATATCTAAATCCAAAAAAAAATGTTTAAAATTCCCTAAATGTCAGCCCGTCCAATTCTATTCAAGTATTTCTGACATTAAAATTATATAAAACTGAACTTATGTATCCTCATATTTGCTAAAGCTACAGATAAGTGTTAGATGTATTATCTATTGTATTATTAAATATTCAAAGAATCCATGCTGCTATCATTATCATTATTTTACACATAAGACATAAATGTTGATTTTCTTTCCCTCATCATTAAAGGACATGCTAGAATTCATACCCTAGGATTTGACTCTTTAGCCCATGCATTTGTTATGCTTCAATACAACACTGACCTTAAAGTTCTTTAAAACTTGATCAAAACTTTCTCATTGACTTTCTTATGCTTTTTGGAGTAAAATGTCTTATTTCAAAGCTTTATGGAGGTTGATCTTACTTAACTTCTGCTTGCTTACATATAGTGTTCAAAATCATCTTCCGATACTAGACTATACATGAATTTCTTATCAAGATGATAGTGGCCCCTAGAGAAATTTTATGTTTCAATTTGAAATCTTTGTGTATGCCTCTTGTCTAATGACAGTATTCATTAGAAGTCATCCTGATTGTTCATTTTAAACGATACTTTTTATTATTAACTGTTACTTTAAAATGAGCTGTGATAGGCGTGTAAGATTTTTTAACATGTACTTTGAGCTGTTGCCACATCATTTAGCAATTTGTGATATCCATATGCAGTGAACAGAATTCTTACTTTGAACACATGATTTAATCTAAAAGAATAGTGATCTTTCATTTCTTGATAATTTTAGAGTCCATTTAACTAAGCCATTTCTTAAAAGACAGCATGCAGTATGTGCTCTAATTGAAGAAACAGTACTTGCATATTAGAAGAAGGGCAACCTTGATCTGTGGTGTCAGTAAACAAGTAGTTTCCAAAATAATCATGCAGTTTTTTGTGGATTAAAAAAGTTGTTTTGATTGAGGTGTATTGGGTTAGCACCTGGCAATACTCAGGGGCTATTCCTAAACCTGTGCTTAGGGGATCGTTTTTAGTGCTCCTCAGGGGACTATTTATGAACCAAAATCATCCTAAAATGTAGGAATCACCTAATCACTGTAGCTTTTCTTCCCCTCCAGCCTCTCAGTTATAAACAGGAGGCTGAAATGCAAAAGTCACAAGGTCAGTGGGCACTGGGATTACTGGAAAATATGGTATGTGACAGGTTAAGGGCTCATGAGCTATGGTAAGAAGTAATGGCTGGTGGGAAGCTTGCTTTGTTGTATAGAAAGCAATCATATTATTCTCACTATAAAGACAGAAATATGCAACCGTTAATTATAATGCTTAGTAATTTTATTTTCTTTTGCTAAACACCTATTTGCAATCTCTAAATAACAAGAAAAATGAGTTAAGTTTTTACAATGCAAGTGTAAGAAGGCTTTTATGATGGAAAGTTAACCTGCACAAGAGGTATGCCACTCCAGAGTATTAGTACATAGGGTGAAGCACGTGTGCTGCGTTCAGCCAACCCTGTTAGAAACCTCACACATTGTTCCCTCGGGGCTGCCTGGAATGATCCCCAAGAACATTGGCAGTAGTAAGGTCTGAGCTGGCAGTAGAAAGGTCTGAGCACTACTGTCCATTCTCAGCAGTGCCCCTGACAGTATTGGGGCTGGGTGAAGTCCCCAACTGCTTCCAGGGCCAACTACAGTTCCCTCTGACTGACACAGCAAGTTCACAGGCTCTTTAAAGTCTCCTTCTAATCTGTTTCTCTCTCCCCTCACTCCACCTCAGTCCTGGAACTTCTCTCTCTCCCAGCAGTTTTTCCAGCAGGCAAGCTCTCTGGGATTCTCCCATGAGGCTGTCCAGTAGCACCACACACTTTCTTCTCTCTTTCTGCCAGTACACTCTCTCTGTGTCTCCAGCAAAATCTCTCCTATAAACTCTCTCCAGCTCTCACTCAGAACTCTCTCTTCTTCCCTAGGCAAGCCAAGGCTCCCTTCTTTTATAGCTGCCTGGTCAGGCTCAGAATCCTGGTCTCTTACGTCTTAGCAGTTTTCTTAACTGTCACCTTATAGGCATGGGGAATGTCTTATAGGGGGTGTTATCCAACACACTGCCAAGTCTGTGTCTTTTCCAAACTGTAAGCCAGCATTATTTTTTATTATCAGTACTTTAACAATTATATTAATGACATGTAAGACATATTACCATAATGAGATTCAAGTAAAACCTAAAATGAATTATAATATTAGATTCCAGAGTTGAAAACTTACGAAAATGAGAATAGACATTTTATATATTATACTAAATGGCTTTCATTTCTTTATTTATGTAGGGTAAAATTATATAGCAATCACAAATTGGCTTTTACTTCTTTTTCTTTTTTTTTTGTAATATATTATTATACCACCATGAGATAAACAATTACAAAGATGTTCATGTTTGGTTTTTAGTCATAGAGTGTTCCAGCAACCATCCCTCCACTAGTGCCCATTTCCCACCACCAATGTGCACAATTTCCTCCCCCCCACCCGGCTTGCCTCTACGGCAGACACTTTGCCTCTCTTACTCTCTCTCTCTCTATCTCTCTCTGTTTCCTCTCTTCCACATTGTGGCTTGTAAAACATACATTTAGAGGTTATCATGTGTATCTTTTTGCCAATATTCAACGTTTAGTTCTAGCCTGGTATTATCATTTCCAACAATTATTAGCACACTGTTCCCCTCTCTGTCTTACCTAACCTCTGACTCCAACGCAATTTGTGGTTGATTCCACCTATTGACAAGACCTCCTAATCTATGTTTTGCCTGGCCTTGGATATTGATATTATAATACATACATATATATGTATCATAATACATATATATATATCTGGCTAATTTCAATTTGATCCTCTCCATATCCATCCATTTATAGTCAAATTTTATAACTTCATTTTCCTAACAACTGTATAATATTCCATTTTGTAGATGTACCAAAGTTTCTTTATCCAGTCATCTCTGGAACTCTTGTTTTTTTTAGATTCTGGCTATTGTGATTAGTGTTGTTATGAAAATAAAAATGTAGATGTTGTTTCTGTTGTGTGTTTGCCTTCTCAGCATATATTCCCAGGAGTGATATGGCTGGGTCAAATGGGAGCTCAATTAAGGTCACATAAGTTTCTCAATATTTTATATGCTAACCACAAAAACCTGTTAAAGAAACAGAAGTTATTTCCTAAAATATCAAGAAATGACAGTTAACACAAAGATTTTAAGGAGTTCTTGTTTGTGTTAACTGAATTAGTTTTATTTAGTTTTTATTTTAATAAGAGTTTTTTTCAAAATGATTTGTAAGATATGTTAAAATAATTTTATTTTAAATTACTTTAATTAATTAATTAAATAATTTTTTTCTTTTCTTTTCTTTTCTTTTCTTTTCTTTTCTTTTCTTTTCTTTTCTTTTCTTTTCTATTCTTTTTTGGCATCACACCCGACTGTGCTCCGTGGTTACTCCTGGCTCTACATTCAGGAAATACTGCTGGCAGTGCTTGGGGCACCATATGGGATGCCAATGATCGAACCCTATTTGTGTGCAAGGTAAACACCCTACAAGTCCCCTACATGAATTTTATAACTTACAGATGGCAAAGTTTTCTTGGTTTGTGTACAAAATCAAGCTTATACAAGTTGTCTTATACAAGTAGCTGAAGAACATCTTTGAAAAGTTTAAATATATAATGGATGGTTAAACTCAGTCTGCATTTACTCAGATATGTGACAATATATACCAAAACCCTGCTTTCCAATTGTTTTTAATCACTATCTAGCACAACCATGCACTAGAGGAAGTTAATCCTTGCCTATTGAAGGGAAGTTCAATTGGAAAAACTTTGATCAGTGAATCCCTATTGATCAGGATGGGACACTCAAATCTGCACTGAACTGTAGAAATTTTTCTTACCTATTCACCTCTCACGTTTCCTTTTCCCGGTTTCAGACATGAGGACTTCTGTCCCTTTGTTTTTGTTCTGTTCTTAGTTATTAGTAGTCATTCTAGAATAATTTGTCTGCTGACTTAATCTCTGTTTGCTTTTATATTTTTCAGAAAACCTAAACTGGCAAAAAAGAAAATGCTAGTCTACTAATTGAAACAGAAGCTGATACTATCAAGCAAATACTGAGATAAACCAAAACACCTGAACTCAGATGTATATAAAATCCTGATGCAGATATGGAAAACTTTTCAGTGTTGTAAGATATGAACCTTTTGTTTATTATAAAGGTATTCGATATGAAAAACAATAACAAAAATGGACTTCATTTCCAATGAATGGAGATGTTACTGGCACCCACTCAAGCAAATTGATGACAATGAGAAGACAAGTCATACAAGTAATTATAAAGTTAGAACTATTGATATGTAGAGTAAATGATTTTGCTCTAAATGTTTGAACTTATATGAAACATAGTTCAAGATCCCTTATTATATAAGAATAAATATATATCTTATATAAAATCAATATTAAGTTGAGATGATCTTTTAATGCTGACTGATAAAATATACACGCTATTAAAATAAATTATAAAATAAATTGTCTTGTAAAAATATTTTTCTAAGGATATTTTAATGGCAACTAAATGGCAGCACCTGTCAAAAGTTCATAGCAGCATTATTCACAATAGCCAGAATCTGGAAACAACCAGAGTGCCCTAGAATCGATGACTGGATAAAGAAGCTTTGGTACATCTACACAATGGAATACTATGCGGCTGTTAGGAAAAATGAAGTTATAAAATTTGCCTAAAAATGGATGGACATGGAGAAGATTATGTTGAGTGAAATTAGTCAGAAGGAGAGAGACAGATACAGAATGACTGCATTTATTTGCATGGCATAGGTATATATGTGCATATTGTGATGCCAATATCCAAGGTCAAGTGAAACATGACCTTGTATCCGGAGGTCTTCTCAAGGGTGGAAATTGTCGCAAACGTGTGTGAGTCAGAGGCTGGGTAGGACAGAGAATGGAACAGTGTGCTGACAATTGTTGAGGGTACTAGTGCCAACCTAGAACTGAGCATTAAATAAAGGCAAAAGGATACACATGACAACCCTTTATTGTATGTTCTGTAGTCCATAGTCTGGAGGGGAAGGGAGAGAGAGAGAAAGAGAAAGAAATGGGGAACCTGCCATGGAGGAGGGCTGGGGGAGGGGGAGGGAACCGGATAGTTGGTGGTGGGAGATGGGCACTGGTGGAGGGATGGGTGCTGGAACACTGTATGACCAAAACCCAGGTATAAACTTTTTAATTGTGTATCTTTGTGATTTTGTGATTGTGTATCTCACAGTGGTATAATAAAATACCTAAAAAATATAGTAAATTATTTATGTATTTTCTTATAAAATGAGACTCTAAAACATATATGTTTAAGACTTTGATCTAAGGTCTCTATGTATAGCTATGATTAAATTTCAGCAATTTAATGAAATTACTGAACATGTTAAGATATATGGAAAATAATACTTTCAGATATATATTGTAATAGAGTCTAAGAGCATCAAAAATAAATATTTAAATTGTTTTGTATCATTTTTTGTTTGGGTCAAAGCTGGCAGTTCTCAGACCTTACTCCTGGAGTGTGATCAGGATAACTCCTGCTAGGGTAGAGACTATATTGTTGCTGTGAATTGAACCTGTGTTCATGGTGTACAAGAAAACTCCCTAATTAATGGACAATTTTACTGGCTATGTAATTTCTTTTTTGACTTTTATTCCTGATTATAAATGGCAAAACTAGAAATTTGGGAAAAAAATTTTCAGACTTGATAATTTCTTCATTTAAGCTCAACCAATTGGGTCAGGTCGATTTCAATATTCATTTCAGATTCAGTAGCTCAGCCTATTTCCTTCAAACATCTTAGTTCTTCCAAACCTCTATCTTGCTTCAGCTGAACTAGATTCAGCTTCTGCCTTAATTTCTAAATAGTTTTTAAGCATAAAAATTGTTCATTCTCCAACCTAGTTACAACACTATCCTTTACAATTTTAGTTTCATGATCATTCCTCTAGTGATTTTCAATATTAGACAAAAATCTTCTGATGGTTTTTATTGTCAGACGTCCCATAGTACCTACAATGACCTACATACAAAAGCTTGCATAACTCTCAGGACTCAACTCTTAGACATCATCTTTTACACTACCCTGACCCCCACACTTTGTTGTAAGCTCACTAGCTTCTATATCATTCCCAAAATAACACTGCTCTAGATCTTGAAACCGAGTTCCTCTGTCAAAAATATTATTTCCCACCAGTTTCTTACATGATCATATTTATATAACATTTGACTGTTTAATGAGAACTTGCATAAAATCAAAGCACCTGTATTCAACTTTGTTCTTTTACTTTCTTTTTATGGAGACAAATCTTTATTGCAATCTAACAGCTGTTTTTTGTCCCCAAGTATATATCATTTGTAAATTACAAAACAGAAGTACTGTTTTGTTTACTGATCTACCACGTGCACTTGAAACATAACAGTGTGATGGCCATAACAGTAATTTGATAACATATATTGAGCTAATGAGTAATAATTAAATGATCATCCTAATTGCATGCCCCAAATAATTTATTCCATTTCTCTTCAAGGTAATTGTGACCTCCAATATTATCGTACCATAATGTCATCAATACAAAGAAATATTAAATATTTTTATTTAATATATCTATTATCTAATAATAGTTTTTATTTAATGCATATATTGTGATAAGACCACTGTCTACTTTTTCTATGGATTTACTTTCCAAAGTATTTGTAAATTACACTTGAAGACAGAAACTATGTCACCCCTAGTGTTCAATTATATTTCCTGAAAATAACAAACGTAATTTTTCTGTTTATTTATTTAAATTTCTTTCTATTGAAAAGATTGGGATTTCTAATATCACCATTCTTCTCTTTTAAAATAATTTATTGCAGGTACAAAATGACCTGATCCTTTTTTATGTTGCACTGTGAATATTGGTGTTTGATAAACTGTTGTAAATATTGATAGTCAATTGGTTGCTACAATTTACCTTTGTTCCTACTTCAAAAATATTCTGTCTTCTTCTGTCATATAATTAACAGGGGTAGAGAAACATAGTACTTTGTAAATAGATAAAGTTGGTAAGCTTTTAATAGTCCTTGGCAGGAGTCTGGGTCATTATTAGCAATAAATAATTTAAATTTGAAATCTAATATGCATATTCCCAATTACTTGCTTTTAACTAAAACCATCATATTTTCAACCAATTATCATAGTAGTCTAAGTACTTAAAAACTGGGGATGTATAAAAGTGAGTTATGTATATACATAATTACGTATTTCTCTACTTTCACAGAGAAAAATATTATTTTAGAAAAGTGTATGAGTGAATGCAAAGTGAGTAACTATATCACAGTCTTGGGCCTTTTGAGATATGAGATTATGTTGCTTGTCTCTCATGCGACGTAGTTCTATTCCTACATATCCTCCAAGCACTATAGGAGTAACCTCCCAACATAGAGCCTGAAATAGTGGCACTGAGCAGCACCAGGTGTGATCCCACCCCTAAAACCAACAAAAATGCTTACCAATAATGTTTATGAGGTGAACAGAATTTATTGAGCTCAGAAAGGTAAAAGGTTGGCTTAGGCCTACAATTCAATGTGACCTCAAGGAAAAAAGGAAATAAAATATTTCCCTTCAAACTGACCAGAGAACTGGGAATTTGCCATTAGTCACATTTCACTCCGATTGGACATATATGCAACAGCCTATATAGGAGAAAATTTTTTAAAAAGTCCTATACTAAAAGTAAAATAGTCTAAATTTACTGTGAATTCCTTAAATAATGTTCCTTATGTTAATAAATAAATGTTTGCAACTCGTGAATTAGTGTTTGTATTGTGTGTGAATATGAGCTTGTATGCAATTTTTATATAGCTATATTTGTTCTTTGTTTTATTATTTTCTTTATTTTATGAGTGGGTTTGACAAACAAGCTCTGCTCTACTGAGCAAGTGCAAGTATTTATTTTGGATAATGGATAAAATTAGAATGAATTGGTTTTTTTGATAATTATATGAAAAAGTGTAAGTCATATTCAAAGGAGATTTAAATTATCAAATGAGGCACATATGGTTAATAATTTGGTCTCATGGCATAAAAAATAGCTTGAGTTGAAGATATTTTGGAGTCTTGCAACAAGAGAAAATGAATGAAAATAGGACATTAAACTGACAGTGAATATAATAAGAACAGCATGTTTTTGAAGAGAAAGTAATGAGTTTATTTGTGGACTAAGAGTGTTACAGATGTTACCAAATGTCCAGGGAGCAATATTGAGGAGACCTTTAGAAATTGGATTCTAGATTTCTGATGAAAGTTGAGAGTTGGAAATATACACTAAAAATATCTTAACGCTGAATACTGCTTTCATTTTTGTTATTTGTATAATAATTTAAAACTCAGAACTATTTTTCTCTTTATGAAACAAAGAAAATTTATTTTATAGCCTTATTTTTCTGAAGCGTGGATTTGTTGATTTATATTTATATTCTCTTTTTATTTTGTCCAACCATGAGAAGTTATTTATTTAGGTTTGGGGACTATGCTCAGCTGTGCTCAGGATTTACCCCTGCACTGTGCTAAGGGGATAATTCCTAGAGGGACTGGAGGAATCAGACTCAATTCTTTCTCATGTAGGGAGGTAGCTAGCTCTCGATACAGTGGACAATGTCTCTGACACAAATACCAAGGTTTAGCATGCAAGCTATTCATTACCATTTCTTTTATTTTGATTACGGTGTTTCTTATATTAGTGATTTTAAGTGTAGATCAGTTTCTGAATATTTTTATATTTTGATTTTGGGTTACACACAGTAATGCTAAGGACAACTCTGTACTCAGGATTCATTCCTGGTAAGAAGGGGGACCGTATGGGATGCTGGAATTTAATCCAGGCAGTCTGCATGCAAGACTAATACCCTATTAGCTGTACTATATTTCTAGTCCCAATTTCAAAAAAAATATTAAAATTAGTCAACATAGTTTGTGTGGCATTTATCCTTTATGGCACACTTTGGATTTCATTTTAATGGAAAATCATCAATTTTTT
>JAJIBD010035347.1:0-25447 GCA_021461705.1 Cryptotis parvus
AGAGAGAGAGAGGGGGGCAGGGCTGAGGGTTATCACTCAGAGCAGAGAGGCGGATGGGGAGGTTCCTGAGAAATGACAGTGACTCAGCCCCTTCCTGTGGACATGGGAGGCAGACAGCGAGGGGCAGAGCCTTGCCCAACTCAGTGCAGTGTGCTGGCCAGATACAGGACTGCCGTCCCCCTCAGCCACATCTGCCCAGTGCACTGACCTCACCCAAGTCCGCCTTTCCTGTCTCCCCGTTGCCCTCATTCCCTGAGGCCTGCATGTGGGTTCAGTGGCCTCTGGGTCTGCTGGTTTCCTGAGGAGATGAGAAAGCTAAAAGAAGACTGGAGTTTCTGAAGGGTCCCTAATAGGCCCCAAACAGGGCCTCCACCACCCTGCTGCTGGCCGTTCTCCATGAACAAGAGGGCAAGGACCTAGGATGTCACAATCTCCCTCCAGGCTGACCCTGTGGATATGAAGCAATTGGAGCACAGATTCCTGATGACCTGTATGCAAATCCTAGGTCCTCCATAAACTCCATAAACTGCCTCAGTCTCCCTTCTGTGACATGGCAGCATCTTGCACAGAACGTCGCAAAGTTTCACTAGGTTAAGGTGAGGGGGCCGGAGAGATAGTACAGTGGATAGGGCATTTGCCCTGCACACAGCCAACAGGGGTTTGACATCGCAGCATCCCATATGGTCTCCCGAGCACTGCCAGGAATCATTCCCGAGCTCAACCAGGAATAAGCCCTTAGCATCACCGAGTGTGACCCCAAACAAACAAAACAAAAACACTAGCCAGTTCTTTGGGGCCGGAGAGAAAGCACAGCCAGTGAGGCCCTGCCTTTCATGCAGCCCACCCTGGTTAGTGCCCAGCACTCACGTAAGGTCACCTGAGTGCAGAGCCAGGCGCAACCCTCAGCATCATCAGATGTGGCCCCCAAATAAAAAAGAAAATGGCAAGCAGTGTGCCCTGCCCTTGGTTAGCATTCGCTACCTGCTGGCTCTGACAACTGTCATGGGCACAACCAGCCCCCAGTCCCGGCACAGCCTTTGACTGTGTGAGTGCCTGAGCCCCAGCCTGTCCACAGAGCCACGAGACCCTCCAGAGTGAGGCCCGCCCCCAATGTGGGCGCAACATAAACGTTTGTGGATATTTCATTCCTGCGACTTGTCCCAGAGATTCTAAGGAGAGTATGACGGTAGCAGCAGCCCTTCCTTTTTATTTTATTTTATTTTTTTACTTTGGGGCCACATCCCACGGTGCTCAGGGATCACTGCTGGTGGAGCTCAGGAGACCATATGGGCTTATGGGAATAAAACCCCGCTTGGTCGCTTGCAAGACAAACGCTCTACCAACTGCCCTCTTCTCTGACCCCTATTCCTTCTACTTAGCGTGGGATCGTTCTGCAAATCCAAACATTTCTTGGACCTGGACCTGGAACCTGCCGCTTTGGAGCTGTGCCCTGGCAGCGTCACCCAGCCTCATGTCAGCGCTCCCCCATATCTGTTTCGATAGCACAGAGCCCAGCACCGGTGAACTGGCATCACCTATCTGGCAGGGCACCTGGGTTCAACCTGCTATAGCCTTGGGCACACACACCCTTACGCAACCCGCGCCAGGCCAATCTGCTCTGTCTCGTCGCTGCTTCACCTTTCATTTTCTACTTGCTGCTTCTCTAAACTCAGACTCTCTTTCTCCCACCCCAAGCCCTGGCTTTTTGTTTCTCTTTTTTTTTTTTGTTTTTTGTTTTCTTGTGTTTTTTTTTTTTTTTTTTTGCTTTTTTTGGGTGCAAGGCAAACGCCCTCCCCCTGGGCTGTCGCTCTGGCCCCCTGGCTTTTTTCTTTTCTTTTTTTTTTTTTTTTTTGCGTTTTTTGGGTTACACCTGGTGATGCTCAGGGGTTTCTCCTGGCTCTGCACTCAGGAATTACTCCTGGCGGTGCTCGGGGGGACCATATGGGATGCCGGGGATGGAACCCAGGCAGACATGGGCCAGCTGTGTGCAAGGCAAACGCCCTACCCACTGGGCTATTACTCCAGCCCCTGGCTTTTGTTTTTTGAAGTGTTTTATTATGTCCTTTTTTTTTTTTTTTTGCTTTTTTTGGGTCATACCCAGAGATGCTCAGGGGTTACTCCTGGCTCTGCACTCAGGAATCACTCCTGGAGGTGCTCAGGGGACCCTATGGGATGCCAGGGATCGAACCTGGGCCGGCACAGGCCTGCTGCATGCAAGGCAAACGCCCTACCCGCTGGGCTATCGCTCAGGCCCCTATTATGTCCTGTTTTGAGAGGGGAACCCTCGGGCATTAAGGAGGCTGCAGGGGTCCCACCGCAGTCTCAGCAGGTGAGGTCATCAGTTCAGTGCAAAACCCCAGAAAGCTTGAGAGACAGCACAGAGTGGAGGGCCTTTTCTTTGCATATGGCAGACCCAGGTTCAGTCGCCAGCACCCCCATATGGTCCGCTGAGCACTTCCAGGAGTAATTCCTGAATGCAGAGCCAGGAGTAACCCCTGAGCATTGCCGGGTGTGGCCCAGAAAGAAAATAAAAAACCCGAGGAAATGCGCTGCTTGCACCCCTGAGGTGCTGGGAACACCTAGGCCCACCGTATTGGTGATGGTGGCCACCTCTAATCCCCACTACACCAGGAGTGCTCGGGAGACAATGGGGTGCTGAGAATCAAACCCAGTTCTGGTAATCGCTGGCTATAGGCACGGTACTACTTCCAGCCCCTGTGACACTGCTATTTTAAACATTGAGATTCTTTGGTTTATGATACAATGAACAATGATTTCTCATGCACTTAGTTTCAACACCTGTCACCAGTGTACCTATTTTTAAATGTCAGATTTTTTCAATATATATTTTTTTATCCATTGAAATATTCTGAATTGAGTAAGCAAAGCCTTGAAATCAGGTGGGATGAGACTGGCAACTTTGTGCTGATGTTTCAAAATAGTTGGCTTGCTTTCAAGTCCCAGGGGTTTTGTTGGTGGTGATTTGGTTTGGTTTTGGAGTCCCATCCAAGTGGTGCTCAGGGATCTGAGCTCTGTCCTCAGAGATCAATGGTGGGGGTTTGGGGTCCACATGGAATGCTGGGGGCAAGAACAAGTTGACCTTGTGTAAGACTAGCACCCAGCCCATGGGAATCTCCACCCCAAGTTCCAGTTTTGAGGACAGAGCAGGATCTCCCAGCTCCTAGGGCTTTAGCAGGAGATATTCAGGATCCTGAACTTTTGGGAGAAGGGCAGAGTCATCAGAACCAATGGGAGCAACCACAGTAGGGGTTCCAAGGATGGGAAGTACTGGGGTGTCTGGGCCTCCATTACACAGTGGGGTTGATCACTGACACGGTTTGGGGAGTACTGGAGTTTGGACACGGAACATGGCTGAGTTCAGAGAAGGAAGAATCCTCATGGCTGACGTCTCCCTGAAGACCAGGGGCCAAACGGGCCCAGGGGACCCCTCAGTTGATGTGTAAGAATTGAGTTAGCTCTGAAAGAAGCTTAGGCGCGCAGGGACCATGGCGGGGCATGGTTAAGTCCCAGACCCCCAGGCTTGCAGCCCCAGCGCTAGATCAGATGATGTGTGGGGAGCCTTGGTGGGGGGGGAGGGGGCCGATTTTAACCCTGAGTCCAGGGCGACACACTGGAGAGTTCAGTGTCAATCTCTTCCCTTGCCCTCTGCCCTCAGCCTTTGCTCTCGGCAGGGAGGAAAGGCATGTGAAATGAATCATCTCCATTACTTAACAGGGCCTTACTGAATGCCTCCTGAAACATTCATTAGAGGACACTGTTATTGTGAGGCAGGACAAACAGTGTCTGGGGAATCTTCAGCTCTTCACGCTGCCCCTCAATGCAAGGGGCTCCTCTGCATCCCTGCCACCTCTTTGCCAACTGGAGCGATAGTAAGTGGGTAGGGCTTTTGCCTTGCAAGTGGTTAACCCTGGTTCGATCCCCGGCATCTCATATGGTCCCCTGAGCACTACCAAGAGGAATTCCTGAGTGCAGAGCCTGGAGTAGCCTCTGAGCATTGCCGGGTTGACCCAAAAAAGGAAAAAATAATGGAATCTGGAGGGGCCTTTGGGAAGCAACAGAGTCAAACCCAAGTTAAGTGCCCAAGAGCTCAGTGACTCCCACATCGCCCTGCTGCTATTTGGGAGGGCTCACCCAGCAGTGCTCGGGGCTTACTCCTGACTCTGTGCTCAGAGATCACTTCAGGCACCGTTTCAGGGACTATTTGTGCCAGGGTGGGCAGTGTGCGAACAAGCCCCTTGGCTGCCGCACTGGCTCTCCAGTCCCACCATAGTTGTTGGCCCAGAGTTTTCCTATCTGCCGCCTTGCTGTGTTCACCTGCCAAGGTGTGAGGCAGCAGCGCCCGAGGGCAGGAAGGAGGTGCGTCCTGGGTCAGAGCAGACGCTCCCGCCCAATTCTTGTTTCTGTTTGTGAGCGGAGTGAGTCCAGGAGCAGCATTAACACTCTCTGAGCCTCCGGCCCTCATCCAAGGATCTGGTGCTGGGTTGTAGCCAAGGCTGGCTTAAATGACACCACCCTCCTCTCTGTCCATAGCTGCTCCGCCAACATGTCCCTGCCAGGGGCCTGGGAGCAGCAACTGACCCGAACTCTCTGCTCAGCTGCTGAACCCAGAAAATGAATATTAGCCAACTAGACCAGACCCCAAACATCACCACCTCCAGAAACCCCAGGCATCGCCCCTATTGCTTCAGACCAAGCTGTGCCCCTACATAGGCTAGAATAAGAGGGACTGAGAGTGAAAGAACTTGGGGCCCCAAGAGAGTGGAGTCTGGCTCGGGCTTTGCCCTGACAGGCTGTGTGACCCTGAGAAAGGCCTTGCCCTCTCTGAGCTGCAGATTCCCATGCAGGAAATCTGGCTTCTAAGGCAGTTTGCTGTGTACTACAGATTAAAAAACTCTCCCTCCCAAGGTCTTGCCCTCGGGCTGGAGCAATAGATAGTACATCGGGTAGGACGGGTAGGCCAGAGTGGGCTCAGTAATGCTCAGAGCACAGCTCCCAGTGACTGCTTCAGAGAAATGGCTGGGGAGGGAGAGCCACAGTCCAAAATAATGGGGCTGGGGGAGGAGTCCGTGTTGGTTGGATCATGGGGCATGCACAGCAGAGCCTCCTCCTTCCCAGAGAAAGCTGTTGGAGGCTGTGAACTTCGGCATCAGGGCTGTGACCGCTGTTCTCTTTCCCTGAGTTTTATCTTTGCTTTACAAAGTTTCTCAGGCTGCCTGTAATAGGCATTTATTAGTGAGAACTTTTGCCATTAATAATTTTTAATCTGAAAATCTCAGGGTTGGAACAAGAGTATAGGGATAAGGCTCTTGCATTACATGGGACTGACCTGGATTCTATCCCTGGCACCCCAGGTTCCCCCAAGCACCACCAGGAATGATCTCTGAGCACAGAGCCAAGAGGAAGCCCTGAGCACCACCGGGTATGGTTTCTAAACCAAAATTTAAATATCTAAAAATGTCTCGGTTAGGGCTTAATGGGGGACACAGGGTCTAAGCCTCGTGCCTTGTAGGCAGCCAACCCTGGTTTGATCCCTGGTGCCCCATGGTCCCCAAGGATTTCCAGGTGTAGCCTGGGGACCGCTAAGCACCACTGAGATAGCCCTGGGGTCCCTGAGCACTGCCCAGGTGGCCCAGTAATTCCCAGCACCACAGGGGCCCAGCAGCTGCACTCTTGGGCTGGCACATGGAGCCACTGGCCTGGCTGACTGAGAAACACCAGTGGGGTCCCCAGAGGAGACTCCGCTCCTCCCCATACCTAGGTATCCCCAGCACCTCTGTGAGTCACTCACATGACTCACAGACGTGGGGCAGAGCTGCTACTGGCTCTCCCTGTGCCCAGCCACTCATGAGGCTCCCAGGAGGGATGGTGGGTTCTAGCCCTGGCCCACCACCCCAGCAGAGCCTCTGCAAGCCAGACGACCCCACACTCCATGAGGGCCTCCATTTTCCACATCCGGACTTCCCCCTCGCCAGAAGTCCATCCAGCAGACCAGCCTATCACAGCCCAGCTCAAGTGGCCGCTTGCAGCCACCCAGTTCATCAATAAATGCTAGATTTTGAGATGACTACAAGAGTATGCTACCCGCACAGCAGAGCCTGGCAAGCTACCCGTGTCGTATTTGATATGCCAAATACTAGTAACAATTATAGACCTTATTCCCATGACCTGATGGAATGGTTTGAGGCTCTTTATGTTCCTGGAGCAAGCAGGTGTCCTTGGGCTCTACTTGCATGAAACAGGACATATGGAGATGTTACTGGTGCCCGCTCGAGCAAATCGATGATGAACGGGAAGACAGTGATACAGTGATTTTTATTAAGACACCATGATATACAGTTGTTTCTCATAGAGGTGTTTTTTTTTCCGAAATATGACATTCTAAGAGCAATCACCAGTGTGACCAGTGTGACCCTCACTGCACACAGGTCCCAGGTTCCCTCCCTGGTCTCTAGCCTGCCTCCTCGGCAGTTACAGATCAAATTTATTTCATATTCTTCTTCCAATAAAACTTAACAGATTGGCAAACAGAATTTCTATCAGACAATAAATCAATCAAAATCAGTTGGTGATCAATGGTTGGGCTATGATTGTAACCAGGTCAGTTGTGCAAGGCAAACTCCCTCCCCACTGTGCTGTCACTCCGTCTCCTACTTTTTCATTTTTATTTCGGGGGCCATCTTTGGCAATGCTGGGGGTACTCCTAGCTTAATACTTAAAAAATATTTTAGGTCATACTCCTATGTCAAACCCAGGTACGCCTGACCCAGAGACTCAGACACAAGGGGCTGAGCTGCTACGGGCTCTCCCTGTGCTCAGCTGATCATGAGGCACCTGGGAGGGAAGGTGAGTTTTATCGCTGGCCCAACATCCGAATAAAGCCTCACAAGAAGCCAGAGGAACCCCACACCATGAGGGCCGCCATTTTTTCAACATCCGGACTCCACAGCTTGTCAGAGCTCTACCCAAGAGAAAAGCCAATCTCTCCCGGTTCATCAGTAAATGTAGGAGATGAGAGTCTACTGCTGAGAATATACGGCACTCACAGTAGAGCCTGGCAAGCTACCCGTAGTATTTGATATACCAAAAACCAGTATCAATTATAGACCTCATTCCCATGACCTGAAGGAATGGTTTGAGGCTCTTCGTGTTCCTGGAGCAAGTAGATGCCCTTGGGATACACTAGCACACAACAGGACATATGCAGATGTTACTGATTCCCACTCAGGCAAATCAATGAATAATGGGAATACAATTGATTCAAGTGAAAGAAATTTAAATTTTAAAAATATCTCTTGTTAGGGGCCAGAGAGATAGCCCAGCGGGTAGGGCGTTTGCCTTGCACTGCGGCCAGCCAACCACCGCCGGGTTCGATCCCCAGCATCCCATATGGTCACCCGAGCACCGCCAGGAGTGATTCCTGAGTGCAGAGCCAGGAGAAACCCCTGAGCATTGCCGGGTGTGACCCAAAAAGCAAAAAAAAAAAAGAATATCTCTTGTTAGAGTTTGTTTACTTAAGCATAAGGAAAGATTCTAATGCTCTCCAAGAGTAAACTATGACATTAGCGTTGTGTGCTCCTGCTTGTCCCAAGACAGAAAGTAATAAATGGAGTGCCTAGCCCTTTGGACACAACAAAGCAATCATACACTCCAAGTCTGATAACAGAGTTCCCGAGGTTCACAGGCCAAGAGTTCTTGCCTTAGAAACCTCCTCCCCTGTAGGGGGCATTGGGCTGAGGGAGGTCAGACTTTGGCAGTAGAAATTACCCTGCAAATGCTATTAATTCAGCTCTTATTTATTCATGAGGCATTAATATTATTAATAAGTATGCTATGAATAAGCTATTCTTGCCTAGGTTGGTTGGCAGTAAAACCAGGAGTGGGCTCCCAGTTAGGGGCTCTGGGTCTGTGGAGTGGGGGTGAGTACACAGCTGGTTCCTGTCAGGGAGACTGAGGAAGAGAAGGCAGGATAGATAACCCATAAAGAAGACTGATCAATAAGGTTAGACGGAAGGCAGGAGGAGGAGTGTGGTGCTGGAGCAACAGGTCAGGGCTAGCTGTTTCTTCTGAATATCTCTCTCCTTCCTAGGCACATAATCAGGGCTCTCTCAACAACAACCTTGGGAGCCCCAGAGCCCAGCATCAGACCGGACACGTGCCAGGTGTTCAACAGGAAAATGTGGAAGGAAGGAAGGAAAGGAAGGAAGGAAGGAAGGAAGGAAGGAAGGAAGGAAGAGGAAGGGAGGGAGGGAGGGAGGGAGGGGAGGAGGGAGGGAGGGAGGGAGGGAGGAGGAAGGAAGGAAGGAAGGAAGGAAGGAAGGAAGGAAGGAAGGAAGGAAGGAAGGAAGGAAGGAAGGGAGGGAGGAAGGAAGGGAGGGATGGAGGGATGGAGGGAGGGAGGGAGGGAGGAAGGAAAGAAGGGAGGGAGGGAGGAGGGAAAGAAGGGAGGGAGGGAGGGAGGGAGGGAGGGAGGGAGGAAGGAAGAGAGGAGGGAGGGAGGAAGGAAAGAAGGGAGGGAGGGAGGGATGGAGGGAGGAAGGGAGGAGGGAGGGAGAGAAGGAGATAGGGAAGAAGGGAGAAAAGAGGGGAAGGAGGAGGGGAGGGAAGGAGGGAGAGAAGGTGAGAGGCGGAGGGAGGAAGGAGGGAAGCAGGCAGGCAGTACAGTCTGCAGGACAGAGAGATGGGGGAGATGCTGTGCATAAGGGAATATGTAGTTACCGCGTGATACAGAGGTTGAGAGAGCACTTGAGGATGGACCGGAAGTGACCTACCAACTGATGGTGGAGGGTTCAAAACTACAATCTGATAAACAAAAGGCTGCTAAGGGATCAGTTCAAACAGTGCAGAGCTCGTGGCTGGCATTGGAAGGCCCAGAATTCAGTCCCAGCAGCATGTGGTGATCCTTGTGGTCCTGAGCACTGACCCCCCCGTCCCCAGGCCTGCATCTCTCAGTGCTGGCTGTGGCCCCTATGTTAAAAAAAAAAGAAAAGAAAAGAGCTTTTGGCTGGCAAACTCGATCCTAACCTCTATAAGCCTTGTGCCCATTTGCTGTGTGACCTTGGGGGATTCCTTGACCTCTCTAGACCTAAGCCATGCCAGGAGCCCAGAAGCAGATGCTCGTCCACTCCTTCGCGTCCTTCAGTTCTCAGCTGATGCCTCCTTGCAGGGTGGTTTGCTCCTGGATGTGGTGAGAGCAGAGTGTGGCTCAGAGGGAGCCTGGACGCCCCCACAGAGAAGGTGCTAAGGGTGGGCCCCGACTCCTGGAAGACCAAGTTTGCAGCTGCTACGGAGACAATATGTCCTGGTCCAAACTTCCTTCACCCCCAAACTCAGGCACGAGGGGACTCAATCCCTGCAGATATAATAAGAGGCTTTTGCAAATGGGTCTTACCCATGGGCCAACTGCGGAGCGGCGGGTTCAGCTGCAGAAACGTACCTTTCTGTCCTCCTCTCCCTAGATCCAATCTTCTTATTTCTTTTTCTTGGCAGGGACAAAAATAACGATGTGCCTGCCAAATCCCTCCACCCCATTCTGCTCTCTCCTAGGCTGGCTCCTGCCTCGGTTTCCCTCTCTAGCTTTACAAATGTGTCTCCTGAGTTGTAGAATCAATGAATAAAAACACAGCCGGAGTGAACATTCATCAAGACGTCACCTTTGCTCCACTCAGGCACTGGTCCACACTCACAAGGACGAACCCAGTGAGTCTCACAGCAATGCTGAAGGCAAGAACGATCTCTCTTGCATTATTATTCCTTAAACTTTATTTTAGGTGCCATGATTTATAATATTGATAACGGCAGGATCACATGCAAACAACATCCCAACTCCACAGGGTCAGCCTCCCGACTTCACTGTCCCTGTGTCCCCAGCCCCTTCCAGCTCCCCACGTCCCAAAAAAGGATATCTTCCTACTAAGGACAGTTCATGATATCTTCCTACTAAGGACAGTTTAGGAAGATGAACATTTTTTTTATTACTGGTTTTGGCATATTGAATAAGTGAAAGAAGGAATCCAGAGCTCCGACCTCCGTCACTGTTCCAGAGTCAGGGACGTTGTCTCGTTTGCCAAGGCATCGAAAATCAGATGGGCTGGACATGTAATGCGATTTGAGACGACCGCTGGACTAGAGCCATTACCGACTGGATCCCACGGAATGTCAAAAGATTACGTGGCCGCCACCTACAAGATGGTCAGACTTCGTCAAGACCCTGAACGAACGGTCTGAGGCTCTTTGCATTCCTGAAGCAACCAGATGCCATTGGGCTACACTGGGTCAAATGGAAATGTTACTGGCACCCACAGCAAATTGATGAATAACGGGATGTCAAGTGATCAAGTGAAGGACAGTTCATGATATCTTCCTACCAAGAACAGTTCTCAGATTGTCCTTGCTTTATTTTGATTAACTGGTTTTTACATTTTTTAAATCAAATCACGGAGAGATAGTCACAAAGTTGTTCATGATTGGGTTTCAGTCAATGTTCCAGCACCCATCCCTTCACCCGTGCACATTTCCCAACAACCGATGTCCCCAGTTTCCCTCCTGTCAACCCTCCCATACAGCCTGCCTCTATAGCAAGTGCTTCCCACTCTCTGTCTTGTCTCTGTCTCTCGGGATATCTCTCTGTCTATCTCTCTCTGTCTTTCTGTCTCTCTCTCAGGGTATCTCTGTCTCTGTCTCTCTCTGTCTCTCTGTCTCTCTCGGGGTATCTCTCTGTCTCTGTCTCTCTGTCTCTCTCTCAGGGTATGTCTCTGTCTCTATCTCTCTGTCTCTCTCTCGGGGTATCTCTCTGTCTCTGTCTCTCTCTCGGGGTACCTCTGTCTCTCTCTGTCTCTCTGTCTCTCTCTCGGGGTCTCTCTCTCTCTCCCTTCCCTCCCTCCTTTCAGGCACTGTGGTTTGCAGTACAGGGACTGAGAGGTCATCACGTATATCATTTTCCCCTCCTTTCAGCACTCAGGTCTTGTCCAGAGTGATCATTGCCAATGTCCAGTGGTCCCTTCTCTGTCCTAACTGCCCTCCACAACTTGTAACAATTTCCAGCTTCCAACCATGGACTGGTCTTCCTGGCCCCCCTTGTTTCTACTGTCTTTGGGTATTGTTCTCATGCTACGGGTTTTTTTTTTTTTTGGGTCACACCGGCAATGCTCAGGGGGTTCTCCTGGCTCTGCACTCAGGAATCACTCCTGGCTGTGCTCGGGGGACCATATGGGATGCCGGGAATCGAACCCTAGCCGGCATGGGCCGGCCACGTGCAAGGCAAACGCCCTACCCGCTGGGCTATCGCTCCGGCCCCATGTTTTGTTTTTATCCTGTAAATGAGTGCTATTAGTCTATGCCTGCCCTTCTCCCTCTGACTCATTTCATTAAGCGTGAGACTCTCTATGTCCACCCATGTGTAAGCAAATTTCATGACTTTATTTTTCCTAATGGCTGCATAATATTCCATTGTATAAATGTGCCATAGTTTCTTTATCCAGTCGTCTGTTCTCAGGCACTCGGGTTGTTTCTAGACTCTGGCTATTGTGAATAGTGCTGCAATGAACACAGGATAATTTATTATAATTTATTATTGGTGGGGATTCCCCAAGGGTACTCAGAGGGGTCTGGAGCTCCCTCCTAGCAATTCCCACTCAGCTGAGTTATTAGGTTAGGTATTGGGGCACTGCTCAGCTCTGTGGTGAGGGACAGCAAGGGATACCTTGGTATGCTCAGGGGGCTTCTGGGGCTGGTGGTGCTGGGAGAGGGACCTTCTATGCCAGGGCTGGGCACATGCACCTTGACCCCGGAGCTCTCTACCACCCACTTTCTCCTCACTTCAGAGGTAAGGCGTTGAGAAATTTATGTTCGTTCTGAAGCTGGGATTCATTTCCGAGCTGTGTGGCTCCAAGTGAGACAACTCCACCCAGCAGACCAGACTATCACAGCCCGGATCATCGACACCCACCATGCAGCAGTTTCTTTTCAATCCGGCCCAGGTATGCTGAACCAGAGACTCTCAGACATGGGGCAGAGCTGCTACTTGCTCTCCCTGTGCCCAGCCGCTCATGAGGCGCCCCGGGAGGCATGGCGGGTTCTAGCCCTGGCCTGCCACCCCAGCAGAGCCTCACAACAAGCCAGACGACCCCCTACTCCATGGGGGCTGCCATTTTCCACATCCGGACTTCCCTCTTATCACAACTCCACCCAGCAGACCAGACTATCACAGCCCGGCTCGCCACGGCTGCTAGCGGCCACATGGTTCATCAATAAATGCTTTATTTAGAGGTGACTACAAGCGTATGCCACCCGCGCGGCAAGTCTGGCAAGCTGCTAGTGTCGTATTTGATATGCCAAATACCAGTAACAATTATATTAGTTCATTCCCATGACCTAATATAATGGTTTGAGACTCTTTATGTTCCTGAAGCAAGCGGATGCCTTTGGGTTCTATTAGCATGAGACAGGACATATGGAGATATTACTGGTGCCCGCTCTAGCAAATAGATGATCAACGGGAAGATAGTGATAGTGAAAGTGATAGTGGCTCCAAGTCTGGGTCTCTCCACAATAAACAAACAAATGAATAAATGGACTGTCCTGTCGGTGGGCAAGGTCTCATCCCCAAACCCTTCCGTGGGGCCTCCCTTAGTAAAAACGAAGAGCCAGGAAGGTCAGGAAGGCTTCCTGGAAGAGGCAATACTGAACCAAAGGATTCATAAAACCTAAGGGGATGGACTGGACCAGGGGTTACTCCTCTGTTGGGAATGGAGGGAGCAAGGAAGGGGCTTGGGAATTGGGACCTCAACAGCCATGGATGACGAGTGTGAGTGTTAAGTCTCGGCTGTAGGCAGGGCTGCAGAGGCGCGCCCAGAGGCTATGCGAGAGCTCTTCCAGGCTCCGGGAAAGCTGAACAGGGGAAATGGAAATGTCTCTGTGGAGGGAGGTGGAGGCTGGAGGTGCAGCTGGCAACTTGGCTGGGAAAGTCACTCCACACGGGAAAGGCTTGGGGGTGGGAAGGGGAGAGAAATATTCAGGGAAGCCTTTGGTTTGGCAGGAGGGAGGGGATGTTTCTGGTCCCGTCCCTGACTCGGCTGAGCCTGTTTTAAGGCACTGCTGAGCCTTGCTTCAAGCTCACTTCCCACCTTCGCAAAGGAAGTGACCAACCAGCAGGTTTGCTCAGAGATTGGCAAATGAGAACCAATGAGGGCAGGGGTGCCCAAACCCCACCTGCCAAGTTCCGCATCACCATCCCAGGGCTGAGAAAATAGCACAGTGGGCGGGGCCTTACTTTACATGCATAAGGCCAGGGTTGATGCTGGCACCCATGTGGTTCCCCTAAACCCCACCAGGATTGATCCTGAGCCCAGAGTCAGGAGTAAGTCCTGAGCACTGCTGGGAATGGCCCCCAAACCCCCCAAACAACAACAACAACAACACAAAGAACAGAACTAAACAAAACCAAAAAACAATGAAAAAACATACAACCAAACCAAAACACAAATAAACAAAAAGAATCACAGATGCCATCCCTGGCAGTGTTTGAGGGGCAGCGTGGGTTATGCATTGGACCTATGCCTTCTGCAACCAAGCCTGAGCTCAGCCTTTAAGCCATCTCCCTACCCACCACGGAGCTTTTCAAAAACAACAACATACTCAGGCCATGCAGAATCCAGACAAGAAAGGTTTTGAACCATCATTACTGTATCTTCAGTTCTTCTCTTTTTTTTTTTTTTTTTTGCTTTTTGGGTCACACCGGCGATGCTCAGGGGTCACTCCTGGCTCTGCACTCAGGAATTACTCCTGGCGGTGCTCGGGGGACCATATGGGATGCCGGGATCGAACCCGGGCCGGCATGGGCCGGCCACGTGCAAGGCAAACGCCCTACCCGCTGGGCTATCGCTCCGGCCCCAGTTCTTCTCTTCTTATTCCCTCATATGGACCTGATGTTCTACTCACTGTAGACACTCCCTGCTTTGACAGCTGGGAAGAACACCCAGCAAGCAAATAGAATCCTGGAGGTGCAGGGCCCAGAGCGACAGCACAGCAGGAAGGGTGTTTGCCTTGCACACGCCAACCCCAGTTCCATCCCAGCATCCCATACAGTCCCCTGGGCACCACCAGGAGTAATTCCTGAGTGCAGAGCCTGGGTAACCCCTGAGTATTGCCGGATGCCTTCCCCCCCCTCCCAAAAAAAAAAAAAAAAAGAATCCTGGAGGTGCAGAGAAGTACATTGGCTTGGGAAGGTTTTCTGCTCAGGGCTTGGCAGCTAGGAATAAGGTGCAGACAAAGGAAGACCTCTTCCTCAAGACCTGGGAGGTGATGAGCAAGGCAGACAAGAGCGCCTCTAGTCTGGGAAGTTCTATTTTTATTTATCTATGTGTTTGTTTGTTTGCTTATTTGTTTGTTTATTTATTTTGCTTTTCGGGTCACACCCGGCAATGCTCAGGAGTTACTCCTGGCTCTTTGCTCAGGAATTACTCCTGGCGGTGCTCGGGGACCACATGGGATGCTGGGGATCGAACCCAGGTCGGCCTCGGTGCAAGGCAAACACCCTACCCACTGTGCTATCACCCCGGCCCCTAGTCTGGGAAGTTCTGAGCAAAAAAAAAAGAATCCTCAATCTAGTCCCTAATACAGTGACCCGGGAAAATCAGTGGAAAGCGCCTGTCACCGAGGTTGGCACATTTACATCTGTGTTGCTTCATTTGTCTCTGGCTAGATCTGAGAGGCAGAGGTCCTCATTTATCCCGTTTTACAGGTACGGAATCTGTAGCTCGGGAGATAGACACTGACCGTTGGCACTGGGGCCTGTTAGCCCCAAGACCTCCCACAGAGGCGCATTCTAAACTGTGTAGATGAGTGGAGGAGAGGCAGAGGTCCTCATTTATCCCCATTTTACAGGTACGGAAGCTGTAGCTCGGGAGATAGACACTGACCATTGGCACTGGGGCCTGTTAGCCCCAAGACCTCCCACAGAGGCGCATTCTAAACTGTGTAGATGAGTGGAGGGTAATAAGCGAGCCGGGCCCCTAACTGCTGTACTAGCTCTGCAGGTAACAACGTCCAACCCTCTCTCTGGCCTTACCGGCCTCTCAATCAAAGAGGGCTGGTCCAAGGGTTAAAGATACAACGAAGATCTTAAAGATTAGATTTAAGAATATAATGAAGACCTGCCCAGTGACAGTGGCCAGTATGGTCTCTGTCTGGGGGTAAGAGGAAGACTGAAGAGAGTAATCCAGGAGGGAGAGGCAACTTGGAGAAGCAGAGACCAACTCTGGCAGACAGAGAGCTTCCTGGGGAAGGGAATTGGGAAGAAACTGGAAGAATGCCGAATCAGGAGCCTCCTCTCCCAGTTTCCACATCACTGGACCAGGGCTGGGGATTTCCAGCCTCATAGGGCCTTTGAAATCCTGTTGCCTGATTCCTGGTGGAGCAGACACGTGTGTTCCCTCTCATTGCCCAAGTCAGATTCTCAGACATTCGGAGCAAATGACGTTATAAATACCCACATGGCCTTTGCAGAAAAGGCTTCCCCCACCCCTCCTCTGGAGGAATCTGGCTCAGGGTGTGGAAGAGAGAGGGTGAGAGGGACACAGCCCAGGGGCCTTAAAAGCCTTTGGCTTTCATCACGGAACCACTTGAAGCTAGCAACTGGGGGATGGCTTGTGCAGGCTGTACTTCAGAGAGAGGTCAGTTTAGCTGCAGTGTGGACAGCAGACAAAGGGGCGGTCGCAGGCAGAGACCTTTGACCTGCAGCGTGGACATGGGGGTGGGGTGCGCCAATGGAGAGGGTCTCCCTTTTAAGGAAGGTCCCTGGCCCTGGGATTTCATTCCTTCCTTCAGATACCAACCACCCAGAGAGAGGGGCCGGGAAGGGAGGAGCCCCGGAGAGGGCTGCGGACTGCAGTTGGTCGGTTGGTGGGTCAGGAGGTCAAGTCACCACCTCCTTTGTTTCCTGGCTTCCTGAGACCCCTGTGCTTAAATGCTTTCTGCCCCAATCCCCGACTTTATCTTTAGGGGTGGGACAACTCCTGGCTGTGCTCAGAGGCTGCACGTATTATTTATTCATTCATTTATTTTGTTTTTTTGAGTCATACCTGAAGATGCTCAGGGGTTACTCCTGGCTCTGCACTGAGGAATTACTCCGGGGGTGGGGAGGATACTTCTGGGATGTCGGGATTGAACCCAGGTCCACCGTGTGCAAGGCAAATGGCCTCCCCATTGCATTTTTTTTTTTTTTTGCTTTTTGGGTCACACCGGCGGTGCTCAGGGGTTACTCCTGGCTCGGCACTCAGGAACTACTCCTGGCGGTGCTCGGGGGACCATATGGGATGCTGGAGAATCTGTGTGCAAAGCAAACGCCCCTACTCACTGCTCACTAGACTATCACTCCAGCCCCCTGCTGCATTTTTTAATAGGGTCCTGACATCTGTATAAAATGTCAGACTCCAAAGGACTCTTAGCACAGACCCTGAGGGAGCCGGGCTTGGGCTCCCGCAGAGTCCCAGCCAGGGGCAGAGCCCAGAGGGTCTTCAGCAGTCCGATGGCCCAGCCCCGCGGTGAGGAGGCGGGAGGAAGCACAGGGGTCTGGTCACAGTTTCGAAGGTTGAGAAACTGCCACCAGCACCCGGCTGGTCTCCCCGTTCCAGGAAACTGGGCTTCTAATTGGGGCTGGGGAGATGCCAGGCCGGGGGGACTCTCGGGCTCCCACTCCGCCGAGATTCAGCAGGGTCAGGCCTTCTGTGGGGCTCAGCGCCGATGAGCAGGACTGCGGAGCTGGGTGCTGGGGTGCAGGAACACGTTCTCCAGCAGCCGGTTTCGTCCTGGGCTCTCTCCTTCCCGAGGCACACCAACGGGCCCAAGTAAAAAACTAAAATAAAAAACAAACAAAAACCAGAAAAGCAATAAGAAGGACCAAAAGATTGGGCCACTACAAGGGCACACTGCCCAGTCTGTGTGTGTGTGTGTGTGTGTGTGTGTGTGTGTGTGTGTGTTGGGGGGGAGGACGTGCCTCAACACAGCACCTCCTGGGAGGTCTGAGGATCAAAGCCTCCTGCACCCCCTTGGCCAGATGCCTCAAGGGAGCCTGCAGCCCTCAGCACCTCACACCGGCTAGGTGTGGAGACGAGCCACAAGTCGCCCTCGGACCCGCCCCCCGCAACGCTCCCAGCCCTCCCTAGCCCCATTTTAAAGCTTCCCGGCTGCTTTCTGGCCCCCCCTTTTACCATCAAGAAAAGGAGGCTCGGAGGTGAGCTGCGGAGTCTAGGCTGCAGCCCAGTCACACAGGGGTCCTTTTCAGAGACCAGACGGGGCTCCGCGTTTCCCTGCAAAAAAAAGTAAGTCTGCGGCTGGCTCCCTGCTCGCCTGCCCGCCTCTCCACGGCCTCCTCCTCCAGCCAGTCTTCCTGGGCTTCGCATTCTTGGTCTCCCAGTGACTTTAAGTCTTCTGGACCCTCCATCCTTTTCAGAAAGCAAGACGGGGGTGGAGGGAGGGGGTGGCGAAGCAGGGGGCCACCCCGGTTCTCCCGCACACGCGTGCACACAGGCGCACGCAGCGGCCAGCGACCTCCAGATGTTCCCGGGCGGCCATCTGCGGAGCCCGTCGCGGCGCTCCGGGGAGGGGACCGGGATCCCGGGCAGGGCTGCAGGAAGCTGCGAGCGCGGCCGCCTGGAGTGGGCGGGCGCCGCCTGCGCACTTTTGAGACGCTCCCCTGGGGTGGAACCCGGGCTCGGCGCGGGCTCGGCGGGCGGCCGGGGTGCGCGCAGGGCCGGGCGCGCACTTTGGCGACACTCCTAAGTCGCCGGCGGCCCGCTCGGGCCGCTACTGGACGCCGGGCGCGTCGAGGGGTGCGGGGAGGCGCCTGGGGGCGGGTCGCGAGCCGCTGAGAAAAGCGCCGGCCCCAGGGCCCACGGCCGGGCCGCCGGGAGGAGAGAGCCGAGGCGGCTGTGGCTGCGGCTTCCAGGTGGGTGCCCGGTGCGGAGGGGAGCCCGATGGAAGCGAGCGAAGGGCCGGTCTCGGGGACCCCAGCTCTGCCCCCCTCGCGGGTGGCGCTGGGCGCGGGGGGGGGGCAGGAGCCCCGCAACTTTTCCTGGACCCGCTGGACGCGATCAGATGGGGGAACCCGGACTTAGGGAAAGAGGCTTGCGGAGTGATGGGTGGGCTTCCAGGAGACAAAGACTCTGGCCGGGGCCCGTGGGTGTGGGCCAGCGCCGCTGGGATCTTTGTGCCCACACGTGCACCTCGGGTTTGGAGCGGGGGTCTTTGTGGGTTTGGGTCCCGGCACTTGGGCTCTGTCGCAGCCTTTGTGTCGGTGGCTTCGCGCGGCTGCTTGGCGCCCGGATTCGGGGGCCCGCGAGAGGCTGGGGTGGGGGCGCGCATCGTGGTGTGTCCGCGTACGTGGTCGGTGCCTGTCGACGTGTCTGGGTCTGGCGTCCGTGGAGCGTGTGCGCGCCCAGAGCCAGACACCGCCCCGACGCCTCGCTCCCCCGCTGTCCACCCGGGCCCCCGACTTGGCTGCAAACTTTTCTCCCGGTTTCTCGGGCAACCGCCCCTGGACCTCCACCCCTCCCCCCCCCCCCCCCCGCTGCAGCCCCGGGCGCTGAACTGCGCTGGACGCTGACCAGCCTTTCCCGCATGCACCACCTGGACTCCTGGGGCCTGCGAGGGGACAAGATCGGATTGGGGGAGGGGTGGGGGTTCGGGACCAAGGGACGGGCCAGGGCGGGAGGCCCAGCTGACCGCTCCAGAAACGTCCCCGCCAGGCCCCCGTCCCGGACCGCGGCGCACTAGACCGTGGAGAGCAGAGGGCAGCAGGGCGGCCCGGGGCGGAGGTGCCTGTGACCGCGGGAGACGGGTCTGCGAGTCCGCGCTTGGAGATCCGCTCTCGGCTGGCATCCCGGGTGCGGAAACGCTTCCCCGCGCCGGGTTGGAGCTGGGACGGCTCCGCGTCTCAGGGCGCGCCGGCCCCGCGTTAGGGTTGGGGACAATGAGGACACCCCCCTCCCGCGCAGCCCCTCGCGGCCACCTGGGAGCCGGCCCGCCCATTCTTGGCTAGGCGCGGGGTGACTCAGGAACTTCCCCATCCTTCCCTCGCCTCCTGCTCTTGGATCAGCCCAGACTTGCCAAGCCAGGGCTGACCCGGAGCACCCAGCCGGCAGCAGCCTCCTAGCTTTGGGGTCTTGAATCCCTGAATAGATGATTAAACCTGTAACAAGAATAGCACCGCCTTGCAGCCTCGGACACTTGACCTGGACGTTGCTGATTGTAGGAGAGCTCCAAGGACAGGAGGCCCGCAGATCCCTTTCTGGAAAGGGGTTGCATCCATGGCCTCTTCTGGCTGACCACCGCCAACCTGGAAACACAGCTCGGTCCTCATTCTGTACCCTTTCCTAGCTCCTAACTTGCTCTTTTGAAGGAGGTATCTTTGTGGTTGGAGAGGAATGAAGGAAGGGGGAGTGTGCTACAGAGGAGCGCCAGGTGTGTTCCCCTTCCGGGCCGGAGTGCCAGGCTCCAGGAACCACTTGCTCGGCTGTTGATTGCCAGATGCCAGTTTGGCAGCTTGGAGGAGAAATGAACTTGAGACCTGGAGGGGGGGAAGCAGGGACTCTTCAGTGTCAGGGATTGGAACCTGGGTGCAGCTGGGGGAGAGATGGGGTGGGGGTGGCTTGTGGGCCGTGAGTCAGCCCCCTTGGTGCCACCTGGGAGGTGGGCATCGGCTCTTACTCCACTGCTCTCAGCTCTGTGGCCCGGGCCCTGCGGCCTTCACCTTGCTGGCCCCTCGGACTTTCCGTCTCTTCGTCCTCGGGCCGCAGGCCTGCGGCGCACCAACTTGAGGCGTGAGATATGGAGCAGAGACACAGGTGGGAGGCTCTAGAGCGGGCAGTTGGGTCCCCCGACCCATTTCACCACCACCCCATCACCTGCGAACTGGGATCAGCCTTTAGAACTCTCTAAGCACAGCTCAGCTCTCTGCACCAGAGTTGAAACCCTTTTGCCTGATCCCCCTGCCTGTGCAGCCCCTCGACGTGGACTGGCCAAGGCAGGTGCTGGGCACAGATCCCTAGGACCACGGCCCACCAGACCTGCAAGTAGGGGGTGGCTTTGGAGGCTGAGGTTAGACTGGGGAGACCCCTCGGAGGAAGGGACTTTGGCATCGCATGAGTGAGCTCCTGCACACGCGGCAGGCACGCTGCCTTCATGAGACAGGGCAGCCCATGCGGAGCCTGCGGCCCCCCAGAGGAGGGAGGCCTCTGTGGCTTATGTTTTCTGGGGCCCTCTGAGAAGCCTGCAGGCGCTTAGCGTGTGGCCTGTGCAGGCAAGGAACCAAGCAGGAGGTGACCGGGGCAGGGCTGCCCCCTGATGCGGGCGTGGAGGAAGACAGAAAGCACCCCCGGACGGTGCCTGCTTGCCTCTGTCCTGGCACAGACATAACTGCCTTAGGCCGCTCCCACCTCCCACCTCGCCACCTTTGTGGCTCCTTTTATCAGCTGGTCAGGACGCAGAGCCCTGGTGGGTCCCTGAGAGCAGGGGGAGGGGCTGCCTTTTGGCCCTCCTGAAACCCCCACTGGGATGAGGAGACTGAAAGGGCTGTGGGCTGTCTTTCTTTGGTCTCTCAGAATCCAAAGGGTGGAATTGAATCCGGGCTGGGAGCAGTTTGGGACGTGGGGGGAGGAGACTGAGATGCAGAGGAGGGGTGAGGTGCCCCCGGCCCCTTGCGGGTGAGGCATTGGACCCTCCCCCCACCCCCGTTAGGCCTGTTTTCCGAGCCCCTTTGCCCACATGTGTGGCCTCTGGCCCAGGGGAGCTCAGGCATCTCCGGAAGAGCCGAGGAGGGAGCAAACGGCAGAGGGAGCCTTGCTCACTTCCTGGAGCTTATCCTCCTGGGCGAGGTTAGCGCCTTGGCCACGGCGGGGATGATGACGAAGATGAGGCCGGGCCCCAAGTGGGTGTCAGAAGAGCTGGGTCCCCTTCTGCTTCCGTCCTCGCGGGCTGTGAGTCTGGGCAGGTTGCTGACCCCCACATGCCCCCACCCACAATGTCTCTCCAGCCCTGTGCATGGACCACCCCTGCCCTTAACCCTGCTGACCTTGCCGGGCTACTGTTAGATAGTCGTCGTTGAGGCTTTGGAAGGCTTGAGGGGTGCTGGCATGAAAATGGCAGGACTGGTATCCTGGCCTACCTTCCTAGATGCCCACGTGTGACCAGGGCTGTGCTCAGCAACGGGCACATGGCAATGAATGCGATCGCCCTTTTGCCCAGCGAGGACAGGCAGGAAACATGTGCTGCCCTGGGTACCCACTTGTGAGCTGAGGCAGAGTGGAGGCGTCCACAACAGCACATGGCATGGCCCTCTTGGGCGGAAGAACCGGCCCCATGGCGAAGGACTGGGGTGACACAGAAGTGAGTTGCTGGTGGTGTGTGTGGTGAGCTGACGTGTTTGTACAGATGCGACGCACCAGTGAGAGCCGGGAAACCAGCCGCCAGGCTCTGGCAGTTTGGCCCTGAAATTCTTTCTGCCTTGCGTTTGCCAAGCTGGCTCCTGGAATTTCCACCTGGAGATTTCTTTGGCGTCCGCTTGTGAGTTCACCGCGATGGGGATCAGGGAGGGGAAGCCACTCAGCTTCAGAAGCTGCGGTGGTGAGCCTGTTTCAGGGGGCCCTGGCCCACCCTAGACTCAGCCTTCTGCCTCTCTCTTCCCTGGGCCAGAGACAGCCTCTTGAAATCGTTGCAAAACTGGCAAAATCTGGGCTGCAGACACTGGGGTAAGGCACCAACACAGGCACGGAGCTGGGACCCCGAGCCTCAGGGAGCCTGGCAGACCCCAGTACAGTGATGGAGATGCCCCCCCCAGCTCATTGTCATGGGGTGCTGGGCCCCGCTCTGGGCTCTCGGAGGAATGTACAGAGCTCTGGCAGCCTGACCCCCCGCAGACTTAGCCCCACATCCTCAGTATCCGAGAGTTTCCTAGAACTCATGGAAGTCCGATGAGTGAGTGTGTCGAGATACTTCTAGGGGCCCTGGTTGGGGTGAGGCGGGGGTCCCTGTGCAGACGCTGGGGCTCAGAGCTGGGAGAAACTGCTGGGAGCTCTGCAAGGCTTATGGCTTCCCACGTGCACTGTACTCCTAACTCTGGCTTCTGGACAGCTGTGTTTGCAGTGGCCGTAGACAGCCCCCTTAAGTCCCAAGCTGCTCGCACTTGAAGTCAGGAAACAGGCCAGTAATGGCAGAGAATCAGCTCTGTCTGAAAGGCGGGAGGGACAGCTGGAAATCAGTGCGCAGGTGGGTTTGCTGGGCAGCAGGTGGACGCGTAGGGCTAGGGCCCGGGCTGGCTTGGCCATCTCTGAGCCGTAGCTTCCTTGGAATTTTCAGCTGCAGGAAGTGTGAGTAGAGGTTGAGGATTATCTGCTCAGATCAGGACAGCATCGCAGCGCGTGGGGAAGGACCGAGGTAGGGAGAACAGACAGGCTTCCCAGGGAGAATTTGATTTCCAGAGGTCAGAGTAGAAGCAGCTCACCTGGGACTGGCCTCCTGATCTCTTTGGGTCCAAGGTGTGCGTTTGGTGCTCACCAAGCAACTTGTGGTGAGCGGTGCGCTGTCCCCAGTGCTGGCCTGTAAGCCCCTCCTTGCCGCCACGGGAAGACAGGACACCGCCAAGCCCTCCCTTGTCTGCAGGTTACACCAGGCCAGGCACTTTCAGTGGTTCAGGAAGGGTTTATTTGTCCCTTCGGTTTGGGGCCACACCCAGCGTCGTCAGGGGTTACTCCTGGCTCTGTTCGGGGATCACTCATAGTAGTGCTCAGGGGACAGTAAGGGATGCCGGGGATCAACCTGGGTCAGCTGCATGCAAGTCAAGCACCCTACCCAAGTACTGTACTGGGCCCGGGCTACCAGAAAGGGCTTTGTAACATTTGAACCCCTGAAATGCTGGTGTTAGGTTTCATAGATGGGTCCCCCTTGTCCTGAATAGTAAAGACACCGAGGCCCCAGGAGGCGGGGACATGTCTGAAGAAGCGACTGGCCCACCCAAACCCAGGACCAGTGCTGGCAGCCCTCACCACCGTGCTCAGGGCCTGAAGGGGGCTGGGTGCTGCTAGGAAACTCACCCTTGACGGATACGCTGCTCTGGGGTGTACTTGGGCACTCACCAAATCAGAAAATTGATCCCCGAGAGACAGTTTGTGTCTTGGGTCTGACTCTGATCCACAGGAAGAGGCTTCCTGACCTCTGTGCTAGGAGACTCTGAATCCCTGGGGAGGGAGACCCATGAGGGGTGCACAGTTATGGGTGGGCTGAGGGATGCTGTGATGATGGACCCTCTGAGGGGTGCAGTGGTTAGTGGATCCTCTGAGGGGTGCAGTGGTTAGTGGACCCTCTGAGGGTGCAGCGGTTAATGGACCACCTGAGGGGTGCAGTGGTTAATGGACCCTCTGAGGGGCGCAGTGGTTAGTGGACCCTCTGAGGGGGTGCAGTGGTTAATGGACCCTCTGAGGGTGCAGTGGTTAATGGACCCTCTGAGGGGTACAGTGGTTATTGGACCGTCTGAGGGGTGCAGTGGCTAATAGACCCTCTGAGGGGGTATAGTGGTTAATGGACCACCTGAGGGGTGCAGTGGTTATTGGACCGTCTGAGGGGTGCAGTGGTTAATGGACCCTCTGAGGGGTGCAGTGGTTAATGGACCCTCTGAGGGGTGTGGTGGTTATTGGACCCTCTGAGAGGTGCAGTGGTTAATGGACCCTCTGAGGGGTGTGGTGGTCATCTTGGGGCTTCTGTGACCGACGGATCATCTCCGTTGCAGTGGCTGATGGTGTCTGCAGTGGAGCTGGGCCAGGAGGGCGGAGACAAATCTTCCCACCCTGGGTCTCATTCCCCACAGAGAGTGTTTGGCTTTTCGGTCCACTCCCACACCTTTGTCTTGGGCTGTGTCACCCGACAGAGCCACCCCTGGAAAGGAAAAGGAAGGCCCAGAGAGGCAAAGACAGACACAGGGTTTATAGCTCACGCTGGGTGCCAGGCCTCCTGCGCTCTGGGAAGGCCTCACCTGCCCTCAGCGGAGGAGTGTTGGTCAAGAGGGGGTCTGTATCCTCACGCTTCCACAACCCACATGTCAGGCCGGAGAACCGGCTCACAGTGGTAAAGGCCCATGGCGTGACCCCTCTGCACGCCCACCTCACCCCAGCACTGAGGAGCGTTGTTCTGGTGGCCCCACTTCAGGGCCTCGGTGTTGGAGCTTACACGTACTCACGTCCGAGCATCACTGAGGGTGGTGCCTGTTTAGGAAGAAAAGAGAAATGGTGACCTGCCCGAGCCCTCTCCGGAGGGCGCTGATCAGAACCGACAGTTGGTGTGTTTGCTTCATCCCCACGGTGCAGGGAGCTGGCCCACCACGGCCCCCGCCTGTGCCCCTGCTCCTGCCTTCTCCCACCCTCAGTGGGGGGCCCCAGCTCTCTCGCTTCACAGACAGGAGACCAGACTGTCCGCTGAGAGCAGGGACGGCGCGAGGGAACCTTCCTGGGAGCCTTTGTCACTCTCTGAGTTTTAGAGACAGTCAGACACCAGAAGGAAAATCTAGGAAGAAAGATTGCAACAGGTTGAAATCTCTAAATTCTGTGCTTGGGGAGAGGGGAAGCAATGCTTTGCTTGAGACTTTCCAAGAGTCGGGCTCGGGTTTGTTTTTCAAAAGGCAGAGTTGTAATTTTCTTAGATGAGCAGGTTGGCCTGCGGTGTGGTACCCCAGCATTAGGGGCCGGCCCCTCCGTGAGGCCGCGGGCTTGCCTGTGTCTGCGGGTTCTGGGACCCTCAGGGAGCTCAGCTGGGCTGGGGCGGAAGGGAGGAGACAGCCTGTGCGGCCTCTGCCCTGCAGCCGGCCCTCTGTGCGTGCTGGGCGGTACAGGACAGGGCCCCGGCAGTTGCTGGGTCTTCCTTCAGGTCCCCAGCCCTGGGGAACATTCTCTTCTGGGGGGAGAGGTGTGGGGCCATGCTCGTGCCTCTGCATTCAGGAATCACTCCTGGCAGTGCTCTGGGGACCTTATGGTATGCCGGGGATTGAACTTGTGTGCAGCCGTTCTGTTATCACTCCGACTCCCCTCGGGAACAGTCTGCCTTCTCCAAGGCCTCAGAGGACTCGGTGCAGCCGGTCAGACTCCACATCTGTAGAACCTCGCGTGCAGGCTTGGTCAGAGGCGACCGCGGAGGACATGTCTCCTGAGCGGAAAGACCGGTCCCTCTACTAGCTGGTGGCGCACACCTGCCCGTGCCTGGATCCAACAGTGTGAAGCTGCTTGGGGGGTTGCTCCCCTCTTCCAGGGGGACACCCTGGGGAGGTGGTGGGTGACCTCAGGCACCCCAGAGCAGTTGAGTAGGGCAGAGCTGAGGCCACTCTCCCATGCCCTGGAGGCTCCTGGGTTCTCATTCCAGCACACAGAAGTGCTCTTTCCAGCGTGAACCAAAC